>NMRB01001677.1:95059-113212 GCA_002633025.1 Notospermus geniculatus | reverse complement strand
ACTGTGCTCCCAGTGACCGCGCGCGAGACTATGAAAAATCAATTATTTAGTTACAGTGTCTGCTGATAGGGGTCCGTCTGGCGGGAAACATGCGACCCAACCCGACCGGCACATGTTGAGGGCGCATTTTTTGGGAAGCGCACGAGGTGATGCTGGACCGGGGAGGGCATGATTAGTGAAGGGAAGTTATTTAATTGAGAAAAACCGTACAAGAAACACGAAATGCGTACATTTTATTCACCTGGCAATGCGTATTTTAACAAAATTCTTGTGTATTTTTGGTTGGAAATATTGCGTATTGAATGGGGATTATTACGTAGTTGCGTATTTTAACACAGTTATGCGTAACAAATACGTAAATTACGTATGGGTGGGCAGCTCAGGATTTCTGAGTTCTATATCAATGTGCTGTGGCATGAACAAGCAGTAGCCTACGTGTGGCTGGTTCAACTCCGCACGCAGTAACCTAACACGTCAACGGTCGATATAGATACATCAAGCCGTCCTTTCTTCCCTTCCAGTGATAGCTCTCTATGATTATGTTAATGAAGCGGATGACGAACTTAGCTTCTCCGAGGGCGACACAATCTACGTAACGGCACGAGATGAATCCGGTTGGTGGCACGGATCATGTAACGGCGCTGCCGGATTCTTCCCACACAACTACGTCGAAGCGCTGACAGACATCCAACGACCTCGACTGCATTCACAAGTGCGGCAGTCAGCGGCAGAGGAACTGCGGCAGTCATTTTATGCAGAGTTGTGAATGTGACTTGACAGGTGAAAATTTTGGTGCAATCGATTTAAGCCTCAGTGTTTCCGCCAGAGGGTACTAAGTGTACTATGCTAGTACCCTCAAAGGAATAGAAAAGGGCCATTTTCTTTAATTTCATGGGGTTTTTGCTGATTTTGAAAAATTACCCTCAACAAATTTCTGGTAGAGACCCAGAGACTAGAGTGGCAAATAACTTAGTATATTTGTATTTGTATTCGATTTTTCTGTCATGGCCGAAGCTGAAGCATTACTGGTCCAGGGGCCTGTTTCATAAAGTTATGTTTCATAAAGTTAAATGGTACCTTTAAACAAATGGAAAATGCATTGAAGTTAATGGTACCATTAGCTGAAAGTCACTTTATGAAACAGGCCCCTGGTAAGTACTGAAGAGGCCATCTCAAGCTACTCATGTTCCTCACTTGGATGGGGTCTTTTATTTGCCCTTGCATAGGCACAAGGAACAAGGCACCACAGCTTTCTGTCCCATGCAACGGACTGAAGAGCCAGGGATGATTAATCCCACATGGCCCGGGATTCGAACCCGGAACCCATGGTTTATTTAATCTGTTACAGCACAGGCTGGGATTCTTCCAGAATACCCAAAGGTGTATCTAAGTAGGAAAGCAAACCACTAATTTCGTCAAACGCTAATACCTGCTACTTATAGTTTAAAAGGCCTAGCTTATTCACAGTTTCACCCTTTCATCCAATCGCGGGTTCAATTTCCTTCAAGATCTGTTTAATCCAGGAAGGGAACTTTGTTATTAGGAAAAGCTCTCTGATGCTGTGTCAATTTCTCAATTTATGATGGTCTTTGTGTTCTCACGGCACTTGTCAGGTTGCACATCTAGCTAATAGAGGGCAGCACCAGTACATGTCCGTCTACAAATATACTCAAGATGATAATGTAGTCATGGTTTGGGCTTGTGATACAAAAAGAATATATGAAATGATAAATAAATATATTATGAAATGATAAATAAATGTACGCTATTTCATTGAAATCATATTATTTACATCATAAAGTAGTGATACATGTATTAGATGACTTGAAGGGTGTTCTTTGGGTTGTTTTCAAGTGTAGGTGCATTTAGGAAGAAGGATGCTGATGGTAACGCCATCTTCAGTAAAAACAAGGAAACACACATAACTGCTTTAACGATTTATTGCCCAATAAATAAAGATCTCAATTACATCAGTTATTTCACTGATAAAATCAAATTCTTCAAGCACAGAACTTTCTAACTAAGATCTTTCAGAGAGAGGTTTTAAAAGCACTAAATCTTAGAGTTGTCAATATCTGATTTGTGAAGAGCTCTTCAAAACGCTGAGAGCTTTCAAAGCACTTATCCTTTTACGAGGAATTTTAAGCACTTAACCTCTGTGTTGACTGTAATAATGAAATAATGAGACTGAAAATGTTGAAGGGCAGAACACAGTTGGCAAATTTTGATAAAAACTCGGTGCTATTTGTGCAAAAAAAATAAAGTTTAAGAATCACATGATCTGTGACAAATTAAAGTTCATAATCTAAGTTTTTTGGCTTTCTAACCATCCACATATAGCTAGCACTAAAATAGCTGAAGTATGAAGAGATCAGACAGTAATAAAACTAAAAGCATGGCACAGCATTTCTTGGCAGTGAAAAAAAGGCGAATCTCAAGAGCCTGTGCCTGTGGGTGATTTTACCAAACATTTGTTGAATCAAGATCGTTCGGGTTTTCCATCGGGTTCCACCAGATTCACCCCACATTTCCAGGTAGAGAAGTGGCCCCTGCCGAGATTTTGTATTTTTCTAAATTAACCCTTTCCTACGCTGCCCAAAATTAATACCAGTGTCATGGGACAGTTTGCAAAATATTATTAGTTCATATTTTGTAATGCAGGTGGCAGCACTATATAGCAAACCCAGGATTCCCCATACTCACTGCATTTGTTTCCACCCACTTAACCCTTTAGCACTCCAAACGCCTGTGAACGCCCGCTTCAGATTTCCTCCAAACGCCCGTGGACGCCCGCGACTGATGCTGACATCTGGCGTAATTCTGAACCAAAATATCTTTCTACCTGGGCTGATGTTCTGAGCCGAACTTCAGCTCCTGACATGGCGTCGACCGTTTACTGTTTCTTGTTGAAATTCCTCATTTTCACAAACTCTCTTGAACAGATGGATAAAAAAATTACGTAAGCTTGAGTGCTAAAGGGTTAAGGGTACTGTGAGAGAACTAACAACACATACATGTAGATCCCAAAATGACGCTATCTGCAAACTAAATTCAGTCCGATTCCAGTGTAGTATCAACAACAAACTGGCATGAATTTTCCTCGCGCTAGTTAAATTTTAATAAGTGCTTTGTCGGTAAGAATCTCAAAATAACAAAATATTGGTTCATTTGTACAACATCAATGAGTCTATCATCAATAAAAGCAAACAAAGACACACTTGCTGAAAGAATTTCTGAGACCAGAAGAAGTAAAGCTGAAGGGTTATTGTCGTCCTGGGTACACATAAAGTGTAATGGTACCCACCCAGGTTCGATGTCGCCAAGTGAAATTGTACCCTGGGTCCACTTTCTTGTTGCAAACTGTACCCAGGTTCTGATTTAGAGACCTACATGTAAGCACGAGCTCATTCTCAGATCTGGTCGGACACGTGAATTAGCGTAGGTTGGTTCCACGATCCTCCGCCAGGTGGTACTGTTGCCATATCACATGATCAGACACACCCATCATGGCCATGCACACATGACACACAACGTACATGGGAATGACAACCTTGCCCCGAGGTCTCTAAATCAGAACCCGGGTACAGTTTGTAACAAGAAAGTGGACCCAGGGTACAATTTCACTTGACGACATCGAACCTGGGTACACTTTATGTGTACCCAGGACGACAATAACCCCTTCAGCAGAAGTAAAGGCTTGTTTCTACTCCCTGGTGTTTTCCTGTGTAACTTTCACATGCATAGCGTTCACTCTTGCCTACAAACAACAGGTCAAAAGCTCACTAGTCGACCAAGGCTTTATGTAAACTGCTGTAGTTAAAGGGACCCTATAGGGAGCTAGCTGTCAGGCTCATCAGTGGGGTCACTTCATCACAGGTGGCGCTAGCAACCGACAACTTACAGATATGGGCTGAAATGTTGATGTTTAAATAGAGGCTATGCACGTGACGTCATCAGCGAGGTGACGCCATGTTGGATGGAACGTTGTGACATGCTGACGCAGTGGATCTGACCACGTGCTCCGTCCATTTTCCATCCAACACGTGGCGTCATACCCATTGATGACGTCATTTGATGACGTCAGTGCATAGCCTCTATACAAGTCGGAGTTAGATTCTCATACCAGTTGATCGGTGTAATGAGCACATCAAAATGCCTATGAGGAGGCTGCCTGTAGGGTCCTTTTAAGAACTTGGGCTTAAGCCTGTTTGCTATAAAGACACTTGAATCAAGCCAGCAATGTAGGCCTACACAAGGAATGCCACCGTCTATCACAAAACCAGCTCTATAATGCACAACATTACAAAATAGATACCCACAAGATTTTACCCTGTTCAAGCATAGCACAGTTATCATAGACGATTATAGAGGTCGCTTTGAAGAAGGCACCTGCTCTTGTCTCCTCTTGTACCCCACTTGGTCAATCTGTAAAATAGACCTCAGTGTTCTAGCCAGAATTTTTTTTAAACAGGGTAGGATGACTGCATTCTCCTATTATTTTAAGGTCCTTGATTTTCAAACAGGGTGGGAGTGAAATTCAAACAGGGTGGTGTAATAGAAAATGCATTGCAAGTTACATTTTTAAACAGGGTGGTAAAAATTTTAACAGGGTGGTAAAATGACCTATGAATTTTGAACAGGGTGGTACCGCCCTGTAAAACTGGCCTGGCTAGAACACTGCTGACCTTTGACGTGCACTGTGTTCATGCATAATGACACTCTCCTATGCAACGCCGGTTCAAGCTGTGTGATACACCAACACTGGGTTTACCACAGGATATCCCCACCAAGATGCAGACTCTAACTGGGCACCAGGTTGACTTTAACCAGCACGAGGTTGAATCCGCCACGAGTCCCGGTAATCTCCACCACGTAACCACCAGCTGACGGACCCCCCAATCCTGACATAACGTTTGATCCCGAGCGGTTTTCAATCACAGCGACGTCTCAAACGATGATAAATTTTGTGGCGGTTGGAAAGGATCGTCCAATGGGATTGGTGACAGTGGTTCGTAATAATCATCATCGTCCAATGGAATTTCTTCTTCCTCTTCTTCGATTTCATAATTTTCATCATCGTTACCGTGGTAATGTCCAACTTCGTACGCCACGATCGATGCATGATCCAACTTTCCCGGAGCTTTTGACATCTTCTCCACGATCTGCGAGTCACGCCGCTTGCGTTCCTTTGACCGCAATTTCTTCCCATACAGATTCGGATCCTCCAGTACTTTGCGTTTATTGTCCGTTAATTTCAAAACATGCTGTAAGAGGGCGCCACACAACTCTTGCGCCGAACACGGCGACTCGGTATCGAGTTCAAACTCATGAATAATCCTCTCCATTTCCTTCACGGAATACTGATGCCGTTCCTTCGGTTCCATTTCCGGTTTTGATGTCTGTTGTATCTGTTGCGGTGTTTCGATATCCGGTGAGCTAAACCTACGACTGGCCTGCGCCAGTTTTGTCACGACCGGATCAAAGTTATCAGATATGCCGTCCGTCGTGAGGAACACAATATCACCAGGGTCACATATCGTCATCGTGCAGGTTAAATTGTGTAATTCTGGGTTTTCCCCATCAACGGGGCCGAGGGCGCCACCAGCGTCACGGATATCTCGTTCAGCGGTTAAGTCATGTGAGCCTATACTGATTTCACGTACACCATGAAACTTACTGAACACGTACGCTAAACTGTCTCCCACGTTGATAGAGAGGACAGCGAACTGTCGACAGTATGATAATGGCACGACCAAAGTAGCATTGAGTGTGGTGAGTCCGCCTTCGCATTTTAATATCGTATCGTGAGCAGCGTAGAAGGAGTCCAGAAGATGTTGCATTGCTTCCTGGAAAACAGAGAAAAACTGAATGGTTATATAATAATTACCACGGTCAGACAAAGAGAAAAGTCCTAATACATAATAGGGACTTTCAGCAAGGCTCCGTATCGTCACGTATCGCCACGTATGGCGTATCGAGCTAATGCACTTCCTATCAAAGTCATATGTCATACGTGATGCGGATCGACGATATGTAACCTTGCTGAAAGTCCCTATTCTTTGTGAGTCTCCCTATGAGTCTGATCAAATTCTGAGTCTCCCTATAAGTCTGATCAAATTCTGATCAAATTCTGATTCTCCCTACCTGAGTAGTTTTGATTGGTTGGTTTGACAAGAACAGTTTCTCATACATGAACTTCATACATCCGTAGACAGCGCAACGGGCCGCCAACTTGGACTTCTCGCCCCAGTTTACGCCGTCGGCGATGACCATAATGGCGTTATTCTTCCGTGCACAGACCGCAAACGAGTCGGCGATTGGGTCACCTGGAGAAAAAGACACAGTTCGAGCATCACTGGACAGCCGTGAACCAAAACTTGAAATTGACAGGGACTATATAAGGTAAGGTCTAGTCTATTCTTTGTTTCTTGTTCTGTCCCTAGATAGGGGGGCCTACAAGACATCCCCAGGTATGTAGACTCGGGACCCAGTCGTGTCGCTCCGGCCGCCGCACTACACTCCACAAACGACTGGGAAAGCAAGCTGCAAAATCAGCGGCTAGCGTACCGACAACAACAATGGGCATCTCGACCAATGAAATCGCCCGAAAGCAATCTACTAGGGGAAATCTGGCACACTTTTGATTGGTTGTTATTGATGAAATTTACCAGAGCCTCTCGCCCGTCTAGAATCTTTTCAAAGTCACTAGCAGGATATTTTTTTATCCGTAAGTACTGCTTATCGCACACAGCATCGAACTTAGGTACCAGGATACCGTTCTTGGCCTCGAAGAAAGTTCCGATATAATCAGCTGATTTGAATCTTGCAACGAGCAGACGACGGCCGTTGAAGACGCAGTTTCTGATTGGCTGAACTCATTCACATCCGTTGTTGTTGTCGGTACGCTAGCCGCTGATTTTGCAGCTTGCTTTCCCAGTCGTTTGTGGAGTGTAGTGCGGCGGCCGGAGCGACACAACGACTGGGTCCCGAGTCTACAGGTATGACATAGACTCCAAACATAATCTTAGTAAACTACTCTGCCCTTCTTTTGCTCATAAACTTCTGTCAGAACTATGGACTTTACCTTGACCTAGGTCGTGTAGCATGACAGGACAAAGTTTTCAAATCTATCAGTCGGGCCAGAAGTGGATTTGGACCAGTGGCCCAGGAGGTGACCACTTGGACCATTCCAGAGTCCAGGCGATGATGCATACCTGAGATCTTTCCGTTAACTGGGTGCTGGTCATAGAGTGAGGTAGCTATACCATACGCTTTACGACTTTTGATGTTCCACGCTTTTGCACCGAGGACTCTGGGAGAATCGTCATTGTCGTGGTCGGATCCTGAAAGACAGATTGATATGGTAAGAGGTGGGACATTTTTCAGATACTGTACAATGTACTTGGATTCTGAATAGTGATAGAAAAGTACATGTACTGTTGATGGGAGGACATCCGATTGGCTGTTGCCAGGGTGACTTCTCTCCCACATTTCGTACAGAAAACATGCTGAAATGCCAGGAATGAATCGAGGACATGCTATTCTGAGGATAGCCAATCTCACGCTAGTCATCACTCTACTGGTGTACCAGCAATGTTCGGTGAAACAAGTGAATCAAATCGCGAGAAAAAATGAACAAATTGGCCTGGCCTAAATCTCATTTTTTCCTCAAGTCATTTTCTACAAACTACATAATGCCATTCTTTCCTTCAAGGCTAATTGATACCTAATGAGTCTGGCCTCAATGGTACTGTAACACACAATCGCGGAGGCAATTTTTAGTATCTTTGTCTTTGGAAAGGTGGCAGCACATGCAATTTGGAGGTGGTTCTTTGTGTAATCATAACACATTCGAGAGTCTGCACACATTCATTTTTTTCAACATCATTTCAGGAGTGCTAGCACCAACTCGGGGCATTATAGCTACTCATCAAACAATACTGGGCGATATACGTAATGTAGGAGGAAACCTGAGCCTGTGGAGAAAATCTATGATGTCGAGAAGAGATCACGCCCTCTACTGCACATAAAACCGGGCGTACATCGCACTTGTGACTGGAAGTAACTGATCTGATCAGTCGCTGTTGATGTACGCACTCACATCGTCATTGCAAAAGCAACTCAGTAAAACTAGGAGGATCCAATCAGTCGTCATGTCCTGACTGCATACACTGCAGCGACTGATGAACGAAACTGGGTCCACTAGAAAGTTGAACATGTGCAACTCGCGGCGACTGGCAAAATCTCAGTTACAGCGAGTCGCAAGTGTGCATACATCGACCGTTTCTGACAACTGATCGGTCGCCGCCAGTTCCTCCCAGCCGCCAGGTAGCTCAGTGACGACTAGTTGTATCCAGTCGCAAGTGCGCCCCCGACCGGCTTAAAGCCACTGGAACGAACAGCCAGGGATTGAACCTGTGACCTCACTGGTGCTAGGTGTGGATATTTCCCTACGCCACCTTGACAAGCATTCAGGTTTGTTTCATCCTGTCATGAAATCGCACTGCCTCAAGACACGACCTTGAGAATCTAATAGATTTACCAAAAGTAATCGACAACCTCAAATCTGATACTGACATCACCCGTGTCGAGAATTGATTTCTTGCCAAATCAACACAACGGGATCGATAAATCGCCGTGACCCTATCTTCACGGATGATGTACGTGGGGTGAATGAGCTAGAGATCAGCAATCACGATGGATGGATCGCGGCTATGTCACGCCAGGATTTGACCGTTGTATCATGAGCGATGGAGGAATGATGTCCAAACACCAGGGGTCAGTCTGTTGCCGTTGGACGCGGCATAAAATGCCGTCAAGCAAAATATCAGGGATGGAGATTCGTTAATGCTGTTTTGCTATAACTCCAGCAGTTTGGCTATATTTTATACGGCAATGATTTGGCAAATTGCATCAAAATTTGGCAACTCATTCAGCTAAATTCATGGCCAATGTTGGCTCCAACTCCAACCCTGAAATATCGGGAGACAAAGGACTTTTTGTATAATATAGGTCCTGTATGGCAGGAGGAAACAGGACCGGTGGCGGAGAGTTGCATTGTTCATCATGAAGAGTTCATACACAGAATAACTCCACCCACGCATACCCGAAGACATTTTGATCAACCACAGCTTGCATCCCAACATTCTAAGGTTTCCATGGTAACCGTCTTCAAACAGAAACCACCCTAGAGACCAGGGTAGAATCTGATGGGGAATCATCGCAGGAATTAGGATATACCGTATCCACGACAACTCCACAGTTTCCCTATCGTCTGCTATGATCGAGATGCCCAGTGAATCGTGGAAGTTGCGTGACGGCCATAGTTTCGGCAATGATGGATGACAGACATCCCCAATACTATCAACAACAAAACCTACTTCGAATCATTGACTTCTCTGTTACCTACCATGTAAAAGCCGGTCGACCAAAACAAGGCCCTCTTCTGGCCCTGTGTATGACGTGAAGATATCTGGCACCAAGGGGTCAATACTACGGAGAGGTATGTCGGTCGGCTCCTGACCAAACCATGTCTCCTCACCGGCCTTGTTCTTGGCACTGAACGACAATCTGAAGCGAGAAAGAAATCCAGGAATAAGAAATCTCGTCAAAGGAGGCAGGCGGCTGATGTCTGTGGTGAGGATGCGACAGTGAGGTTGTCTTGACGTTCTATCCTGAGTTAACTCATGATCTACACCCAGAGTCCTGCAGACGGCATCTTCTGTCAACGTTCTCTCACATTCTGTGTTATTGATTGAAAAATATTTGAAGAAAGGTTGTTCCTGTAAATCATCTGAAGAATTTTTCTTCAAATTTTTTCCAATTCATTTCTGAGACTTTTAGATAACTCTGACAGAAGATACTGTCGGCTCAACCCAGGGAGCAGATGAGTTAATCAGTGATACTTAGCATGCTCGCTCCCTTTCTCACTGCGCACCCTTCCAGAAAACATGACGTCGACATTTAAACCAGAAATTTGGTCTGCCGACTTCAAATTGATGGAACTCCCCTTTAAATATCACTGAGACATAACGAAGTATCGCCGCCGAGACGCACCACAGATGGAAACCTCTGAATTAATCATCCCACGCAGGATACAGCGGCCAGCAGATACTGGATAACGTTCTGACAGGTGGAATTGGCAATAACCACTGAGTGTGGACAGAATGTGGTTATTTCTGTCTGAGTTTTCACACACATAGACATTTTGTGGATCAAATTTATACAATCTGAAATATGAGGGAATAATTGCAGTAGGATGATAAACTGGAGCTGTCTGCAACAAACATAAAAATTTTTGATTAGGCCTATTCACATAATGCATACATGTGGGGGGATGGTGGTCAGNGGGGGGGGGGGCTCAGACAAGTGCTGTATCAGTGGTTGGATACTAAATTGTCCATTAGTCAGTAAGTCCCATCCATAGTTTTACTCTAAAATCATAAACAAAATTGAATTTGTATCTATTTTTTTCTACTCTCCATTTTCAACACATTTTATTCTTATCAATTATATATGATAAACTCCCCTAAAAGCCACCCTGAGGACTGTTTTGCCATATAACAATAACAAACCATCAACTCAATGAATTGGCCGACTACTCCCTCGAGGGCTATAAACATGATATATACCCTAGCGAGGATGGTCACATTGCTCTCAGCATTACTCCAGTCATGTCTGTTCATCATACTACCACTACCAGTTCAGCCGAGTAGGGGAAAATGGGTCTCTTGCCCATTTTTCACCATTTGTAATATGTTACTGTCTGAGAGAGGGAAATGTATAGCCAACTAGAAACAAAGGTTTCATTGCCCAGGCCTCACTGACCCAAACAACAGAGGTAAATTGGCATCTACTGAAACCTAACGATTCCAGGGTTGACCATAATTAAATCATAGTAAATAACAGAGTTCAAATCAGGCCACAAAAGGCTCGCTGAGCTTTCGGACACAAAAGACACCAATGTGCTCTGTCCCACTCTTCCTGGACCTTAGAACTGTTGACTCAGACTGGCAAGAACATGGTAAAAAGGTCCCTGGTATCGCACAAAATGATACACACTGCCATATTCAGCCTGCTGACTGCCATATTCAGGCTGCTGTCCATCCACCGAACACATTATCATACATTCACTGCTGACATTTCTATGCCCACTACATCATCAGCCTGACCATGATATTGTCATGTTATTGTTTTGCACGTCCCAAACCTGAGAACCCACGGGTCTTCTCCGCCGTTGGTAGATCTGGAATATGTCCCATCCAGCACACTCCCAGAGGGATCACAACCTAATTTACCTCATCAGCAATCGTTGGACGAATACCAACGCACCACGATTAGTCAGATCATTCCCGGCCGACTCAAGGAGCCTCTCACTGCATTCATTTCCCTCCCCAATGCAATTAATCTTCTTCAAAATCCTACACAGCGAGATTTTTTTACTTCTTAGGCCACGCTTTTTTTATTCCTTGTTTCGCGGGCTTTTTTTGAGCACCTCCATCAGAGGAGGGCGGAAAAAAAATAAAAATAAAATTTTATTTTTTGATTTCTCGAACGTTTTCCAAGGCATCTGAATAGCGGAGGAAAAGAAAAAAATAAAATTTAATTCCAAAATAAAGGTTCAACTGGTGGTATGAATGACACAGGAGCTGATTGTGATCGTATCATCGCTTACCGCATGCAGGCACGGTCAAATTTTGGCCCAAGGTGACGAGTGACCATGAACCACGCCATATTGTTGGATGACAGCCTCGAGCAAGTCAGTGCCGGGTTTCTGTGCAGCTACTGTACATAGGTCTATACGATCAGTAGAGCAAAGTGAAAATCTGCGCGAGGCTGTTGGTACAGATTGGCAGATTGTCAGAAACCGCGCATCATGACATCGATCGGACGGTAAATCATACAAACATGACAAAATAGGCCTATTTTTGAAAAATGTATTTTCGATCTCGGCCTCCTGAGCGGCGGGCGGGATAAAAATAAAAATAAATTTTTATTTTTTTTCCATTTTGTGGAGTTGGCGGGCTCGCGAAAATCCCGAAAAATAAAATTTTATTTTTTTTTCATTTTCCTATTTTCACCTAGCGGCGGGCCCGCGAAACAAAGAATAAAAAAAGCGTGGCCTTACTTGCCGACATTACCCAGCCAATAACCAGTTGGGCCGTCGGCTTGGCTCAGAGTAAAGACACTCCTCCATAGAGTTTTCTCCTATGAGTTGGCTCTCGATGGGAAATTCACCATTGTTGGTTTCCTTACGACTTGCATCAACTGCGACCAATGATACAAATGGTTGCCCATAGTTTTCTATGGGCGAGTTGCCCATAGAGAGTCAACTCAACTCCCTGGCCTTCAGATCACACCAACAGTTAAAGGACCATGGTATTGCCACTTTTTATCGAGAGCCGGTGCCATTCTCCAACGCAGGGACTAACTACGTTGTCGGCGAATTGACCCGATTTACTCCATACATTTTGTAATGCATTTTTGTAGTTCGTCTTTCTGCTGCTAGGTGGCTCCCTCTACGTCGGCAGTCAAATAACGCATTTGAGATCCAATAACATGCTCCTTTAAACGCTAGCTGCAGAGCAGACATACTTGAATGAGAAACCTTGATCGATATAGAATTGGTTGATCCCCCATCCATGGTCTTTGATTTGATGGCTACCTGTCGGTAGAGTTGCCAGGATTGTTGTAGCAGCAGCTTATCATCTCATAGGTGGGAAGAGATGCAGATAGATGCTAGGTGATGGATAGTTGGTGTATCAGCATTCTAGACTCTCGTATTGTATGTCAATACCACATGGTGGGCATTCTTCATCTTATTCTAATAGCAATATTCTTCCATCTCGCTCCTTCAACTCTAGAGTCATGAGCCCCGTTTACACTGAGGAAAAATAACTGATCTCGGACCGTTCCGAGCACGGATCGCCAAAAAAATAGCAAGTGTAGGCCTAAATGGGACAAGTGTGCCAGGAATGGTCCCAAACTGAACCGAGCCGAGACCAGCAGTTGGAGGTGGTCTCAGACTGGTCCGAGCACGGATTGGTTCGATAACACTGCTGTGTTAACGGTATACCCTATCTCGGCACGGTTGCTAAATTGTGTTCTGCTCATGCACGAATTAGGAATGACGTCATCAGCGGGAATTTCTGAGTGATTTTGCATGGAGGCATCCATTTTGTTGTTGTCATCGTTTGATTTTCATACCTCTGATCGACTGAATTGACTGGAGAGGTCGTGGCATCCGCCAACTGGCTCGGTTCCATTGTGCTGATGTAAACGGGGCAGATCGCCAGATGATGAAGTGGGCCGGGACCAGTCCGAGCACGGAT
This sequence comes from Notospermus geniculatus, assembly GCA_002633025.1. NCBI lineage: Eukaryota > Metazoa > Nemertea > Pilidiophora > Heteronemertea > Lineidae > Notospermus > Notospermus geniculatus. Next base: position 99,881 of record NMRB01001677.1, on the reverse strand, counting down.
CACTTTTTCTGTGACCAGTGTAAATGGGGCTATGCAATTTATTTGATATCTGCCGACATCACAACAATTCCTCAACTCCACAAAACCATTCCATTCACCATTTCTCGGAATGCTGTCTGACATGACCCGCCATCAGGCCAGAGCTTCCTTCTGATATATTTCATAACCTCCCCTCATCATATTCTTGACAATTTCCCCATCACCCAATTATTCCACGCTGTGATATTGGAACTTGTTCAAATATATACAATGTGCCATTTATGGCATGAGCAAATGATTAGTGAAGAGGGTGGCCTAAGATGCCGTATAATGTGGCGGATTGTAAGAACATATAAGTTTATTCATCGTTTAACGCCAGTGTTTCTGCAAGGATTTTTTTAAGGGGGGACATTCCCGCCCCCCTCTGGCGGCAACACTGTTAACCCAACACTGTTAAAGCGAATCGACAGTCGTTCTGTAAACAGAAGGATGATGTTTGTAAACATTGCCCTCACAGCCAATCAGAATGCAGGAAATGAGTGTTGGTAAACAAAGATTCGTCCCCTTTTGCATTCACATTTTTTGGCTGACACATCGCTTTAACCCACGACCAAGCAGAAAACTCTCCCGCGGAGCAGCGCCTAGGAGACAGGACATTACTGAGGCCACCTGGTGGTGAAATTTGACACTTACACGCTCTTATGAAAATCCTCGGGGATCTTAATCATCCTCGGATAGCTACTCCACGATAACCGCCATGACAGCGCCCGCCTCAGCGAACGCCGCAAACTCCCCGTCAGAAACTGATCCTTCGGCGTGCCGCTCTCATCGTAGTAGTAATGTTTATAATTCAGGGAGTTTGACCTCGTGTACGATGTTTGTGGCTTGTGTGAAGCCGACCTTCGCAAGGTCAATGACTTTGAGCGTTTCCCTACGCACGGAAAGTGAAACATGCTGTCGGGTGCTACGTATGTGGGTCACCTTGAATCATTCACTAGAAGGAATCCAGAATGTTTTGCCAGATTTTAAATCCAGGCGCAGAACTACCCCATACAAAAAGTAACCGGGATCCCGCCGGGATCCCAGCTGGGATCCCGCCGGGATCCCACCTGGGATCCCGGTGGGATCCCACCGGGAATTTTAGGCGGGATTTTTGGGCGGGATAAAAGCGGGATCCCAGTTATAAGACCGGGATCCCGGCGGGATGAGCCTGGGATCCCGGCGGGATGAGACCGGGATCCCGGCGGGATGAGACCGGGATCCCGGCGGGATGAGACCGGGATCCCGGTGGATCGAGACTGGGATGCCGGTAGGGTGGGATAGGCCTAGGCCAAATAATTTTTTTTTAAATCTGCAATTTTGGAGCCTGGGCAGAGTGCATCACATAGGCCTAAATACAGGCTCATATTGTGTAGCATTGTTGAGTTTTGTGTAGGCCTTACTGCAGATTTTAAAACATGCTGTATATCAGTAGGGGCCTAATGTACATGTACATTCACTGTACATTCAGTGTTTGTTATTAGGCCTACTTTGTGGGGGAAAATGGCCTACTTTGGCCAGGTATCTAGGCCTAGGCCTAGCTACATGGCCTATTTGCCATGTAGGTAGACCTAGGCCTAGATACCTGCCAAGGTCTGCCATTTTTTCCAGAAGGTAGGCCTAATAAAAAAACACTGAATGTACAGTGAATGTACACCACTGATATACTGCATGTTTTAAAACCTGCAATTACACAAAACTTCCATGAAAAGAAGGGCCTAGGCCTAAGTCTGCAATACCTACCAATCACAGTCATTCTTCCCTTCCACTTTACAAGGACAGATTCAGGGACAGGCCCCCTAATCAGTTGGAAATTGGACAGAAACCCAGAGCTACAATGCAGCAACAGAACTCAAAATTTGAAAATGGAGGGAAAATGAAAACGAGGCTCCTTTGTTCCAAACTGGGATCCCGGCGGGATCCCAGTTAGACTGGGATCCCGGCGGGATCCCGCTAGTTACACTGGGATCCCGGCGGGATCCCACTTTCACTTGATTACAGCCAACTGGGATCCCGGCGGGATGTCTAAATCCCACCGGGATATGCATATCCCACCGGGATCCCGGTGGGATCCCGGTTTTATCCCAGTTACTTTTTCTATGGGGTATCCTTTGAACTGATCAGCGTCCCAAGTTAGCAGTTCCATAGCGTCACCTAAATTGAAATACGAATTCTCCCGTCTACCAAACGTCCACAAGACTTTCCGCTCTTCCACTTGAAACTGATGTAGGCCTACGTCTCCAAGTGAACATGACGAAGATCGTTGGCTGCTAAGTAACCTGTCAACACAATAGGCCTACTGCACTCAAAATACAGCATTACAGGGGGGATCACTGTCAACACAATAGGCCTACTCACTCAAAAAGCAGCCTAACACGGGGAGATGGTACCAACAGTGATTTATGTAGACCAGGTCAAAGAATTTTGATAAAATTGAAGCACGCCTAGGCCCATGTCAAAAGAATGGCCGAGATTTGTGGAATGTTTGTCCCAAATTTTGGTTCCTGTCCCTTGATTTGGTGCGGAGTCGAGATTTGAGCGATTTCCTGCAGACATATCTCATGCCCTATCGAATGAGTGCTGCGGTTCTTAACAATGCACAGGCGAGGTCAAAACCTGACCCGATGTGGAAGAATCGAGGCCTACAGTACTCCTCGCGGAGGACTACCCCACAGTGAAGAAAGGATGTCGGTCACAAAATGGCAAATTGCACAGTCTCGTTTTGTACAACAGTTGTAAAATAGAAGATTCAGCTCACAAAACTATCCAATCTAAATCCAAGAGAAAGTCCAAAATAGCACGAAGCCCACACCACCAAACCATATTCCAATTCCATTATTCTGTCCAACAGCAGGGAGCATCTTAACAAGCCTGAACCACAACAACCAATTTTGAACTCATTATTTGTCATGTCCCGTGCTGGTAACATCATTTTAGAGGTCACACAGATAATGACACAATCATAACATGTCCAGGTTTTATCTCTCAAGTGCCTCGTACCGTACCAAAAATAGATAGAGACATTCCACCAACATTCCACTTTTGATTGTTGTGTGCCCCGCTCAAAGTCCTGAATTCCAACCCCCAAAACATCTCAAAAACCTAATCCACTGATTCTGATCTGGTCCAATCCTTAAAATCCAAATTCCAGCCTAAAAATTTGAATTTAGTCACAAAAATTAGCGATTTATGATCTCAACACAGGATGACTCTTGCTCTGTGTTGATTATTAATAACTACATGTACGCATGAAAAATGCCGAAGTGAAAAAGCTGAATAATATGTCAATAATACAGGCCTATGAGTAATGTGCGTATAGGCCTAGGCTCTCGAGATGCCAAATATCAATACAACTCATCGATCGTTCAGAACGAGGTCTATTGATGAGGCGTTGGGTTATTTTGTTAAGAGTTTTTGTAGCAAAACACTTGAACCAGATGGCGTGAATGCGATTTTTAAGAGGTCACTGCGTACAGTTGGTGGTCAAGTCTGGATAAATTGTCTGTCTAACCTGAATGAGTAATCAAGCCATATTGCTATGAGAAGGCCAAGCATAAAATCTGAGATAATACACCGATTAGGCCTACATAATCCTAAGAGGATCCAATCAGTTGTCATGTCGTGACCGCGTACATCGCACTTGTGACTGGCAGCAACTCGGGTAACATCTGGGGCGTTGGGACTCGCTGAGACTTGATTTTGTTCAGAAACTGGCACTGATCAGTCGCAAGCCCGCGTACATCGCAGCGACTGAACGAAACTGGGTACAACTAAAATTGAACATGTGCAACTGGCGGCGACTGGCAAAATCTCATCTCAGTTCCAGTGAGTCACAAGAGTGCGTACATCGACCGTTTGTGGCGACTGATCAGTCGCCTCCAGTTCCAGCTAGATCCTCTCAGTTGCCAGTGTAGCTCAGTGGCGACTAATTGTCTCCAGTCGCAAGTGTGATGATATACACTAGGCTTAACGCAGCCCTGAAGAAGGGGAAACACCCACGCTGTACCGCTCCGTATCGGAAGACGTAAAAGATCCAGTAACACGGTCAAAATCCATTGAAAACTGTGTGAAGAATCTCCTCCAAATCAAATACATGTAGTATGAAAATCAACATTCCAACTCTTCCGACAGGTCTCTGTATGACCAGCATGTTTACAATGCCCGTCCTGTTCAGTAGGCCTATTACCATACAAAGGCCAAGATTCCCTCCGAGAACCCACTCACTTAAGCCGCCCATACACGGCGCAATATTATTGCACAATATGGGGCCCAAATGGGTGGTCGTGTGCTTCTAGCATGATAATTAGACGAAAGATTCACAATAATATTGCCCATTGTGATCCTCATATTGTGCAATAATATTGATCGTGTATGGGCAGCCTTAGGCCTGCCCGGTATTCTTTGATCACTCGGCAAATTATGATAAGTAGGTCATTAGCATATCCTTGGGCAAACACGCGAAATGTCCTTTTAAAATCTTGGAAATTCAAAACCAATGACACACTCGGGCATGCCTTTTTTGTCATTTGAACTCGGCGACCCTTTCTAGGCCGTCTGCTCAGAATGCTAATTAGGTAGAAATGAAATGGTCCATGGACCATGTGCTCACTGGGTTGGACATAATAGTCTAATGACAGAGGGAGGTACATATCAGTTATGAGCAATCTGGGTCAAGTCATTCCCAGAAAAGACTTTGATGATTTTTGGGTTATGCCACCTGGCGGCCATATTAGATGTCCGATCGGGCTGCAACTTCACATGTACATAAAGGTCATCTGCAGGGGACCACATAGCACATTGGAGC
>NMRB01001677.1:70669-88490 GCA_002633025.1 Notospermus geniculatus | reverse complement strand
GACGTCACACAGGCCTGTGGTCGTCTATCGCATCTTGAGAACGAAGAAGGACCAATTGGCATCCGTGCCAGCAGGCGACGTGGGCGAAATTTGTTTTCTTGGACTTTCTTATTTGAAATGAATATAACGAAATATTTATTTTAAAAAAATTCTACAAATATTTCCTATGTAGTGCCTACTTTCTGCTTCCAGATGTCAAATATTCTCCGAGCTAAAGTGAGACGATGCTACAATCATGAAAACCTAGCACGTGCCCTAGATGACATACGGGTAAAAGGTGCGAGTATAAGGGAAGCCGCAGAGAGATATGGCATCCCTAAATCGACTCTTGGCGATAAAATTTCTGGTCGTTCCCCAGACATAGCTACCCCAGGCCCTGATCCTTACCTAACTAAGGCTGAGGAAGCAGCAATTGCAAATTACATCATCCACATGGCCAAAATAGGTTACGGTAGAACAAAACAGGAATTGCTAGACTCGGTGAAGGAGATTCTTGATAGAGATGGGCGACCAAACCCTTTCAGGGATAATAAACCAGGGCACGACTGGTACAAAGCGTTCATCAAAAGACACCCAGAAATAACGATGAGGCAATCAGAAAATCCAGGAAAAGAGAGAGCGGTGGTGACACCACAGAAGATGGAAGTCTGGTTCAAAAATCTTGAGGCCTATCTTAGGGAAGAAATCCCAGGTGGTCTGGAGATACTAAATGATCCAAAGCGCATGTACAGTCATTGACATTAGTTTATCTACACCTACTACCTTGAATATTTCAAATACTACTGGGCCAATTTTAACACGGTTTGTACCACATGAAAGTATATAACCTTGGTCATATTTCTGCATCAAACTTTTGGAAATTTGGAAATATCATAATTATGTAATTCCTCATTAGAAAACCCCCTAAAAATCAACATTTTTATTATGGAATTTTCTTGTGACTTTTGTTACAGGGTTGATAGAGTGGAAGTTTCTAAGGATTTTGAGCTCTGTTTCGTCAAAATATATCGAGTGGTTGCTGAGATATTTGAGATTATCAAAATTTCGATATTTTGAGAATTTCCATTTTTTCAAAAAATTTTGATATTAGTAGACAGAGCTCACCCCGAAACGTAGGAGAATGAAGTTTTGGAACTTTCAGCGTAAACTGGTTGGAAGTTACAGCTGTCTTAAGTTAAAGAGTTTAGCATATCAACANATATTCTGAAAATATGAATATCTCGGCCCAGTTAAAGCAAAAAGTTCCAAAATTTTGTAAGCCCATATTGTGAGGTTAGCTTTAACTAATGACATCAAAATTTCCTGAAAAACACGAAAATCTCAAACTATCAAAATTTTGATAATCTCAAATATCTCAGCAACTACTTGAGATATTTTGATGAAACAAAGCCCAAAATCCTTAGAAAGTTCCATTCTATCAAAACTGCAACAAAAGTCAAAAAAAAATCCATAATAAAAATGTTGATTTTTAGGGGGTTTTCTAATGAGCTATTACATAATTATGATATTTCCAAATTTCCAAAATTTTGATGCAGAAATATGACCAAGGTTATATACTTTCATGTGGTACAAACCGTGTTAAAATTGGCCCAGTAGTATTTGAAATATTCAAGGTAGTAGGTGTAGATAAACTAATGTCAATGACTGTACAATGCGGATGAATCTGGATTTCCTCTACAAGCCAACAGTGGCAGGGTTTTGGCACAGAAAGGTTCAAAAAATGTTTACCATTACTGCAGCTCAAACCACTCCCAAATCACTGTTCTGTGTTGTTTTAGCCCAGCAGCCCATTACATTCAGCCAATGTTGATATACCCAGGGCAACGTTTCAAGAAGGACGTGTTGGCTGGTGTGGAAGAACACTTCGCATTTGGCCGGTCCACTAATGGATGGATGGAAAGAACTGCGTTTTTTGAGTGGGTGGCCAACATTTTTTTGCCCTCCGTCAAAGGCAAAAGTGGAGTTAAATTCCCAGTCATTTTATTCATTGACGGGCACACATCACATGTCTCCCTCGAGACAGCCAAGTTCTGTGCCGACAACGGCATCATTCTTTATTGTTTGCCACCACATTCCAGCCATCTGATTCAACCTTGCGACCTCAGTCTGTATAGATCCCTCAAAGAAAGCTGGCGTGATGCCGTGAGACAGTGGCAGTTCAATCATCCTGGAGAATTTGTCACCAAGCAATCTTTTGCTGGTATATTTAAAGTGGCTTATGAACGCTCTGCAACGGTGAAAAATGCTGCATCAGGCTTCCGCAAGGCAGGGCTTTACCCATTCGATTTCGCAGCTATTGATTTGAGCAAGCTGCTGCCATGTGAGACGTTCAAAGTTGCCCCTGTCGTGCATGTGCCAGAATCAGCTGCATCACACCAGCTATCTTTGAGGGACCTGCCAGAATCAGATGGTGACTTGCCAGAAAATGACAGCCATCAACCATGTCAACAATGGCTCGCCCCAGGCCTACCTCTTGTGTCACCTCTTCAGACATTTGAGAGCACTCTCTCCACTGAGCTGATTTCTCTATTCAATAGGCGTTACAGCGAAGGGTTTGATCTAGCCACTGACCCCCACTACAACATCTGGCTCACTCTAAAAAAGAGTAGTGTTGCTAAAACAGGAGTGACAGGAGTTGCCTTGTCTCCTCCTACTTTGCCTACACCGCTGGTTTCTGCTTCATCAAGTCCTGTGGCTGCACTTCCGGTTTCTCCATCCAGCACAACACCAACTCGGGTACCAGAGGCAGCCTGTGGAAGTTCATCTTCTGTGAGGAAAGTAGCCAAGTCCCTTGTCAGATCTCCTAATTATGTCTCGCCAGCATTCCAAACTGTCCTGAGGTTCCCAACTGTGAGTGTAAGTGAATCTTCCAAAAAGCGAAAGGGAGATGAACTTCCAAAGGCTATCTCTGGAACGCAGTTTATTCAATACCTCGAAGAAAAGGAGAGAAAGAAAAATGAAGAGGAAGCAGCTAAGGCTGAGAGAAGGGCTGAAAGAGAAAAGAAAAAAATGATGAAAAAAGCAGCAAATACTAGGCCTAAGAGTAAGACTAAGAAAACTACAGAACAGGTAGGCCTATACAATGATGAAGATGATGTTAGTAATAGATGCAGCAGTTGTTTCGAACCCTACGATGACAAGAAGTTTGACTGGGTTGGATGTGAATATTGCGATCGTTGGTACCACAGGACCTGTGTTGGCCTAGATGAATTGTCTGAGGAGGCATTGGTAGAGCTTGACTGGCAGTGTGAATTGTGTTAAGGCAGACTGTAGCGTAAACCACACTGCCAGTAGACAGACTTGGCATGTAAATCACACTGCCTAAGATGTCACATTACTTTGTGTCAACTGTCATCCCTGCATAATTCTGAGGGAGCCATATGTTCTATGCTTTGTCATTTGAAATGTTGGTGCACTGTTTTATGTCAGTTTTGTGTTGAGGCCTGCCCTGAAACGCATTCAGAGGGAGTCTTGTTTGTTAGTTCTGGGAGTGTTATATGTATGACAAACAATTTGCAATTAACCATGTTCACTGAACTGAGAACAGAGTATTATTCTGTAGCAATACCAACTAGGCCAAGTTATTTGCCTAGTCTCACTCTGTGCTGAAGCCAAAGGCTTTTGTTTACTGTTTAGATGCTATATGAAAGTGAGATAAGTAACATGAACGCATGATTTGCAGCAAAAGTTGGTTTTGTGAACCTTTTTTTAAAAAAAACAACCACTGTCCGATCACTCCCTAGCCCCGTCCGCAAACTGCCGGACACCGTCCGATAACCAACATCCCATCGGACCTCGCGGATTCAGGTGGTGTCATCGTGGGTCAAGGTTATTGCCTTGACAACTGGTCTTAAACGGGACAGAGTGACCTGCTTTCCACATCCGGTTCATTCTTCAACTCCCCGCTGTGGCGCTTTGTCCGCAGATGCCGTAAAAGGCTTAAGGGCTGATTCATACTCGCTTGCGGACCGTCAAGCGCATGAAACTGATCGCAGGTTTCCACGACGTGAATGTGCACACGCAGTGAAATTGATCATAGTCGGCGCAAAATCCGGACGGAGTATGAACCAGCCTTAAGTGTCCGATAACTACCTGATTTACCCTAGGCCTAGGCCTAGTCTATATTTGCGTGCACAGGCGATGTATTGCGTGTGAATGTATTTTGTACACAGATGGTTGTGTGTACTGTGCACATTGTGTACAAACGTTTGATTTATGTCGTTTAGTGCATAGTGTCGATGAAACTACATGCAGATATCCGGTGTTTAGCAACCAAACTTTCCTCCAATGAACCTTTTATGTTTGGATAGGCATTTGTGGTATGGTAAAAGCTAAGATTACATTGTATTCTGCCAGCATATTCAATGTACATCCTGGACATCTGTTCTGTTGGGGGTCGGTCACGTGATAGAATCTTGCTCTCTGATTGGTTCATTCGTTTGTTTGTTGCTATTTTAGCATGTTTAGCGTAAAACCATGTGGTGACATGTCAACAGCTGATTATCAGGAAAATGTAGTCTCCCTTCTGATTCTACATGAAAAAGTCGCCTCTTTTTAAACAGCAGGCAACTCAATTTCTCCCAATCTGCAAATCCTGGCACAGTGACCATGAACTTCCACTAGAATCTCGAAAAAGCACTGTCCCTGTGCTCCTGAAATCTCCTCCAAATTTCGACAAAATATCCATAACTCACGCTCTTCTCCATATGATGAAAAATCAATGCGTGCAAACATGATTTTGACGTGACAATTTCTTCGTTGACGTGGACAAACTTTTTATTTATTGATTGTTGTGTAGAACGGTGAATCCCCTAATTCCAGGACTGCCGTGAATTTTGCCGAAGAAAGTGCGACGCCTCCAGTCCTCGGCATATACTTTACAGGCCTAGGCCTACCAAAATATGAGTTGCAGAAATAGAATTAAATGCAGGTCAAAGTGTAGTGGGGTTGAAAATTTGCAAAATTTTGGAGACGACTTGTCCCACTAGACCTTCCCAACCAAGGGCGGTCTTAATAAATTATCTGACTTGTATCTCGATTCACCAAGGATTTTAGGCCTGACATGTAGAATATTGAAGTTAATATTATTAAATAACCTCTTCCCACTCTATTCACTATATTTCAGGTCGACCTGGTTGCCGAAGCACCCCAGCCTAGATTGCTGATGCTGCTGTTGCTAAAGTGGGGTACAAGGAAGTGTCTTGAATTTGAAGAACTCACTCTCAGCCGAGACAACAGGAATCCCAATTGGAGATCAACTGTCGAAATCATAGAACAGAGAAATCTTCGCCACAGCAGACAAATGCATTATTCTCTTACACATGTATGCACACTGTATGCATTCCAAAATAAAGTGCGATTCATTCTTGGCAAAATTGTACAGGTGAATAAAATTTGACATCACCGACTAACGTTCCTGAGACTGCAGTGTGCCTTAAGCCGAGGCATCAAATGTCAGCTGAGCGCTAGGCCCATGGGCCTCTTGTTCGAATACCCATTCTTTGAAGTACGTATCAGGCAAGCATTTTGGGGACTTTCACGAGGCTATGAGACCTCTACCTGCACAGTCCTAACACTTTGAAAATGTCGTAAAATTCAATACTGTGAGGCTTTAAGTGTTAGATCTACAGTCATGGATGTTCAGGGTTATCTACTGCATGGACATTATTAGTCACTTAGAATATTTACATTTGCTGATCAGGGTACGGTACTCCAGCTGTTGAAATTTTAGAACTACTGTCTCAGTTTGTGTTTGAGTTATTTTGTGAATTGTATCTGACTAGGCCTCTTGCTCCATCCCTGTAAAGCGGGTGATCCACTGTTGCGATTTCGGCTTGAGACGGGGTTGCGTTCCCTTGCTATTACCTTATAAGGACTTCCGATTGCCATATAAGGTAACCGCAAGGGAACGCAACCCCGCCTCAAGCCAAAATCGCAACAGTGGATCACCCGCTTTAAGCGGCGAATCCACTGTCGCGATTTGGGCTTCAGACGGGGTTGCGGTGCCTTGCGATCGCCTTATATGGCAATCGGAAGTCCTTATATGGTAACCGCAAGGGAACGCAACCGCGACTCAAGCCAAAATCGCGACAGTGGATCACCCGCTTTAAGATGAGTTCCAACGCCGGTGCGTGTGCATTTAGTAGTGAGGAAAGCACGAGTCCACTGTCTGGATCGAACAGATCTTTCCCTATCGTGCAGTATGTTGATGATACATGTACTTTAGTGTTTACCGATAGGATTCAAGAGATTGTAAGATTTGTTATGCATTTGTGGAGTATTATGTGGGAAGAAGGCTTCCCAATTGCTGAATAGGTGTAAAGTCAAGTTCTATGGTGCTGTGCCTTTGTGCCAATATTGGATTTAGAATCATGTGGTGTGTGCTGAGTAGTCATCCTGTAAATACTCTCTTTTACACATTAAGAGGTCAGTCCTTGAAAACGGCCGATGGTGTATATGAATTATGATTGACAGGTCATGTGGGTAAATTCCGATCTCCTATTGGCCGTGACTGTGGTAGGAGTGCTCTTAACTTTTTGAGGTGTGCAGAAATGCGATTCCCCTCACAAATCCAAAGCCAACAGACCATACTCTGTTACGAGGGGTTGTTGATGTTTTTTGAAAGCCAAATGCATGTCATTTTCAGGTTCGTTTTCCTAATACCAGACAATCATTTGATGTTATGATCGTTCCCCCTGTGAACCAGGAAACTGAGCCTGAAAATGACACTAAGATGTAGACTTCACACCTCAGAAAGTTCCTACCACAGTCATGGCCAATAGAAGAACGGAATTTATCCACATAACCTGTCAATCATAATTCATGTACACCGTGGGTAGTTTTCAGGACTGACCTCTTAATGTGTAAAAGAGAGTATGTGTAAATACTTGTAGATACAGTAAACTCGAGTTTAAACCACCGGTTCATTATGTCCATAAGCACACCCAAAATCGAAACACCCCAATTTCTCACCATATAGATAGACAATTGACGGAGGCAACAGAGGTAAATGAAGTATGAATATGTATAGACTACACTGAATACTAAGATAGGAATCTTGCAGGCCTAACGTGGGCATAGTAGGTGTGATATTGATGCGTGTCAGCGCAAGCCTAAATGAACTGATTTCTAAATGTAACGACAGGTGGCAGCACTGCATAGCGGAAGTGACAGAAATATTGTAAACAAGAAGAACCGAGTTTCTAAAGAGATTCTGTGTGCTTTATCGAGACTGTAGTAGAACCAAGGACATTTACTCGCTCTGTAACTAGGCCCAGTCAAGGTAATAGAATATAATGTAAATTAGGCTGTCAGTCATGTAAGAATTTTCTGGAATTTCTCTAAAATAGGCTACGGGTCATGCCCAAATTTTTCCTGTATCAGTCCCTTCCTTCTACCATAGGCTCCTGTAGGCTTTCTCATCCACTGATTCTGTAGTATTGGTATCTGGCTGTGTTGCATTTTCTTATGTTTGTTAAATTTTATATACTTTCAGTTATTACGTGATCTGTGAGTGGTGATCTGTGCTGAAATGATGTGGAACGAAAATAATAAAGAGAATATGAATGAGAGATGTCGTACCCGTCAAGTCATTGGGCTAACGCCGCTACAACTCGGATAGCATGATCGTGCTGCAGTTTTTTTGCCGTGGTTTTATTGGTGTACTATAGGCTAATCTACAATGCATTGTCCACCTATTGCGGCAGTGACATTGCAGACTATGACATGCAGTACGGTACCAGTAGTCTCGGATGGAGTCGAATCTAGGTTTGGCCAATCGTGTTATATCCCACATACGTCGTGTGCTGGACAGACCAACAAACTCGCCAAAGGTAAGGCTGTACCTAGAAAATCCCGACGGATCAAAACGTACATGGGGTTTCCACTCTTTAACCGTTGAAACAACCTCGTGTGATTGTGATCGCTGGTCTATGTTCTAATGCTTTCTCTTCGGCAGTGGGAATTCATTGATCTCCATTGTCAATAATCAGTCAGCAGAGTTTTCGTTCTTACTGATTGTTTATACTGACATGAAGGTTTTGAGGAGGCTTTTCTCCATATGATCTTTTACGATTTGCACAACAAAGTCAAGGAGAATGTAGCGGAATACACTGTTGGGCATTATCCGACATGTAGGCCGACAAGGACCTGGGGGAGTTATCAATGAAATGGTCCATGGACCATGTGCTCACCGGGTTGGACATAATAGTCTAATGACAGAGGGANAGCCATCTTGAAAAATGGACTTCGACCCACACCTCATAAATAGTGGTAGCTAGGATGCTTTAACCGTGCCTAAATATGTGTCTTGGTACCGTCTACTTATATGCCAAATTTCGGTTCGATTGGACTTCAACATGGCTGCCAGGCGGCCATCTTGAAAAATTGACTTTGGCCATATCTCATCGGTAGTAAATGTTACGATGTTTCTGCACTAATCCTTCACCATTCAGTGTATCACCAGGCTACTCACACTTCATACTCTGTCACAGAGGTGAGCACAATGGCCCTGGCCATTTCATTGTGTTTTTGCCACCTGGTGGCCAAGCCAACAATCGAATCGGACCGAAACTTGGTGTCATGGGTCATCTGACCTAGGGCTATGTATGTACCAAGTTTCAGCTCCATAGCCCCAGCGGTTACGAAACGTGCCCTGCTAACGGAACACGACGACGACGACGGACGCTTCACCATCGTAATAGCTCACCCCGGTGAGCTAAAAAGTCGTGACGACTTCGTTGGCGGTTCACCAACATTCTAATTCTGTCACTGACTCGCACCTCTCCCAGGTGAAGTCGACGAATCGTGCATGTTCATTGGTCAAGATATAGGTCCGTATTCTAGAAGCTTCCTTAAGTCTAGGGTTTACCTTTAGCTATTGTTTGCAGGGCAGAATACAAAAGATTAAAGTGGACCTTTGAGCTAAGGAAGCTTCTAGAATACGGGGCTTAGACTGGTTCCCGTCATTGGGTGAGGTCAAATCTTAGAGTTAACCCTGACACCAAGATTACCGAAGTGTAACCCTGGGAAAAAGTGTTAACCTGAACCCTTAACTCTGTCTACTGATTTACTTTTAGTTAACACTAAGTTAACAACTAGTTGACACTTCTTTTACTCCTGGTTGACACTTCCTGGAAATTTGGATTCAGTGAATCTGTTCCAACTAGGCCTAAGTATTGAACAACACAGAGCTGTGCACTGTTATCTGGTATTGGCTGTGCACTACCGGCAAAGTGGCAACACAAAGGCTGGGAGAGGGAAGACGAGATGTTGTTGGGAGTCTGGACAGAAGATTGCAAGCACTGCATAATGCACCCAGCACACCCAACCTGTCTGTGAAAGCCCAATGAGGATACACAAAGCAAGGTTCTTACTCTTTTCGCTGGTGTAGGCCTACGTACTTGCATTTGGTTCACAACCATTTCCCTGATGATTTGTGATCCTCCAGCCATGGAAATAATCCACAAGATGGTCAAATTTATTGTTCTTGGTTCAATTGCATGTCTGTCAATCGGTTCACACGGGTTCTGATGAAGTTCTGGGCAAGAATCTGTAGCATCAGGTACAGCAAACATGGCTGCCTTCATAACTCTGAGACTTGACCTCCCTCAGTTCTGACTCAGAGTTAACCACCAGGAGGTTAACACTTGATGTACATGATCAGTAATGCATTTCTCCTAACTCGAGGGGATTTCCTGGGTTTAAGGGAACACTTGGGTAACTTAGTGTCAGCCAGGTGTTAACTTTTGGGTTAACTCGGCGTTAACTAATAGTTAACTAGACTTGTGAAATTTGCTTTCAGCAAATTTGAGTCCAGCACCAATGTTTAGAGACAGTAAAAAAGTTTGAAGATGTTGGGGTCAGATACTGAGAGGAAAGGGGTAGGGCAGTAAGAACACCTGATGGTTTCAATAGGACCAGCCGCGCTGCCGTTTACGAACATCGATTGGGTTTGAGGTAGTCCGCTGAAATGCCACGGCTAGTCCGAACGTCTGACTCGTATTGCTATTTTTAGAATCTGCTGGACGCTAATACAGGCGGCCGTCAGTTCTGCAAATGAGCAACAGGAGGCAGTGTTCGGACTATGCCACGGCATGTTTCGCGAATTTCGGACCTCCGGTCGGCGAAGTCGGAAAATGACGATAACTTGGTAAAAAATGGTTGGATTTTTGTCAAATAGGCTTTATTTTGTAGAGAGAACCAGCAGATTTCAAGCTTATGTTTAGAACAAACGAAAAGATACTTTTGCAATGCGGGAGCAGCAAAAGAAAGATCAATGGTAGTGGCGCCTATCAACCACCAGTGTAACTACACCGCGCGAAACTTCGTCATGAGATCGTATGCAAACTAATGTTAATGAGGGCCGTGCGTACAGTATCGGCCAACCTTGTTTGTGAGAGATTGCTCAGTCCGAGACGAAAATGCGTGTCAAAAGCATCGGAACGGTTTGGAAATTTTGAATGAATTTACAACTGGGACCTAGGTACGAATGCGATAGACACGTCAACGAACCTACAGCTCATAGAATTCTGTAGTTTGGCCAATCTGCCTTCCCAATTGAAAAATTGGTGAGAAAAAGAAGAATTTTGCTACCTAGTGAACTCAATACGTCCAGCACCCGATAGAGGGTGCTGGACGTAACTACGGGTTAACTAAACTCTTGCTGCAAGGTCAAATCCTGGGGTTATTATAACTTAGTTAACACTTGGGGTTAACACTTAGTTAACTTTCAGATTTGACCTCACCCATTGCCGCTCACTCCCACGGCGCTACTGTCCGTTCCGCAACAATAAACAGTACCGCCGCGGGAGTGGAGCGGCAAAGACGGTAACCTATCCTCATTCCCAGGGCTCAACTTCCGCAGTTAGGGATTCTGACGTCGGCGGAAGAGGACCCTGTGAGCAAGGTTGGCCAGAGTGATGAAAAAGCAGCGCTTTCTACCTCACCTGTCTCTGTAATCTGCAGCCCCACCTAACAGGCAGATTATGAGACTGCGGTTGGTAGAACTGTTACCTGAAACAAACGTGTTTGATCAACGAATGTGAGAAGTCGACGGCTGCTAGTTTATCACTAATTTTCTACTGCGTTGAATGCGCTGCAGACGAGATGAAATTTTCGCTTCTTTTTTATACAATGCGAACAGCTTTAGTAAAGCGATTCTAAACCCACGTCCAGTTAGACAGTAAACGTAGAAATTGATAAAGGAATCAATGGTGGAAAGTACGTATGCATTGTAGAGGATGGCATACAGTGACGACAGCATGCCTTCAGTGAAGTTTAATGTATACTGCCCAAAGACATATATGAGGCCCAACAAGTGCATCGGAGTCTCCAGAATTAAGAAGATGATTGACACAACTACAACTCGAATTGTGAGCGCCTTTGATTGCTTGTTCCTTTTGTCTTGGCCTGTACCTAACGTGGGCGATCTCAAAGTTTTCACCAGTTGGTGATTCATAAATGACATTGTTGCAAATGGTATGAAACAATCAAGTACAGTTGGCAACGCATTGGCGTATAGTAACTCATATAGTAAACTCTTGTATAAGTTACTTGCTACTGATAATGGCTTCAGATGAAGAGTACAAGGATCAAGCATATATATGGTTTCCATTTGAAATACAGATGGAAGTCTGTATATCAACGACATCACAACTAAACAGACAATGGCCTTATAAGCATTCTTTACTGTACAGAGAGTTTGTGCACGCAGAGGGTGGCAGACAGCAATGTAACGCTCAGTGGATACAAAAACGACGAGGTATATGGCATTTACCTTGCAAAATGTCATGAGGCAATAGATATATATTCGAACATACTGGAAGAATTCAAAATATTCCTCGAGTACCCCTTGATGTTGATATAAGGCTCGGAAAGAAAAGTATAATGCGTAAGTCACAAGCACTGAATTGTCTGCAATAGCTAAGGACCTCAGTAAGACGGATGTAGAAGACTTTTTCAGTTCCTTGCCAAGAGCACAGAATGATAGAACGTTACCGACAAGGCCGGCTACTGTCAGGGTGAGCATGATAGGGACTTGGATGATGTAGCTGATCACGTCTTCTGTTGTACCAGGAAACATCATCGACGAGTAGAGGCAGTTCTGTGTACTGTTTTGCTCCAGCGGCGCCATGTCAGATGACGATTTCGGCGTTATCTACCAGAACAAGCGTTCTTTCGCAGGTCCACACGTAAGGAATCGAGTTGGTGGCAACTGTCCGTGCGGTTGAGGATGAAAGCTTGATTGAGCGTGCTGCACACTTCACTCCCACTGAACGTACAGATGTCACATAGAGGTCTTGACCACCCCTGTCTCGTCCTGAATGGACTCGGCCACGTACACAAAAGGGCCGGGGTTGAAGCGAGTTGGTCCCTTTTTTCCGCTAGTCGCAAGCGCGGCGTATATGACATTGACATGTCTGGCATGAACAGAGAGCTAGGCGCTCGTCTGTGTGTGTTTTGTTGCGTCTGTGTGTGTTTTGTTGCCCATGCACATTGGGAAGATTGGACATGCGGGACCAAGTTTTTGTGGACAACCGTAAGTTTGTGAAAATTCCATTTAGTTCCATTTATATCTAGGCCCAATTTACAGCCGAAAGGCGTTACTAAATACTCAAATTGTTATATGTATATTTCCAGGTTTTTAGTTTGGAATAAAGTACTGGCAGACAGTTATCCCTGAGGAATTTAGAGACTACACTCAATTTTCCACTCCTGAACAAGGTTGTTTCCGTTTTCGCCGGACTCCGTTTGGTTTGAAAAACAGTGGCGCCACATTCAACCGCTTGATGCGCAAATTACTTGCAGATGTCAACAGAGTTGACAACTTCGTTGATGACGTCATCGCTCACACGGTGCCCTGGAGCGAGCATTTGGTCGCGTTGCGTGTGTTTTTCTCCAGGTCCGCGAGAACAATCTGACTATACGACCCCCCAAATGTTTCGTAGGCTATTCCAGCCTGGGTTTCGTAGGAAACCAGGTTGGAGAAGGGGAAATCGCGATGGATGATGGTAAACTCGAACGCGTGATAGCCGCGCCCCTGCCCGCAACCAAGAAACAGCTGAAGTCATTCCTGGGAATGGCCGGTTGGTTCAGTTCGTTCATCCCGCAATTTTCTTACTACTCCGCGCCGCTGTCCGACATGACGCGTAAGGGGCGTCCCAATGAGCTCGTTTGGGGAGATACGGAAAAGTGCTGTTTCGGTGAGTTAAAGGGGGCGCTTTCCAAACGTCCCGTTCTGAAACTACCCGATTTCGCCAAGCCATTTGTTGTTCAGGTCGACGCGAGCGGTTTAGCTGTGGCCGGTGCCATGTTGCAGGAGCACGACGGGAAGCTGCACCCAGTAGCGTATTGTAGTAGGAAGTTGTTGCCCAGAGAGATGAAGTACTCCTGCATTGAGAAAGAAAGTTTAGCCCTTGTGTTCTCAGTGAAAAGGTTTGAGAAGTATCTCTTAGGTAGAGAATTCTTGTTGTACACGGACCACCAACCACTCGCCTGTATCGATAAGAAACAGATCGAAAATGCAAGAATAATGCGTTGGGCGATGTATCTGCAGAGTTTTAGCTTCAAGATACGAGTAGTCAAGGGTAGTGAAAACAGGATAGCGGACTACTTGAGCAGGTCGTTTAATCCATAGATTCTGAACTTTAGAGATGATGGACGTGAATGATTATATAGCCTACGAACCTGAATTTGGAAGATATTGTAATGATGTGATATATTGTCCAAGACGAAAGATTAACTGTGAATTTGATTGTGTAGGTGTGTAATAGTCG
This sequence comes from Notospermus geniculatus, assembly GCA_002633025.1. NCBI lineage: Eukaryota > Metazoa > Nemertea > Pilidiophora > Heteronemertea > Lineidae > Notospermus > Notospermus geniculatus. Next base: position 74,715 of record NMRB01001677.1, on the reverse strand, counting down.
GGATTTAATTTGTTTGAAATTTGTATAGTTTTGTTGGATATTCTTGTAAATCCCGCATGTCCAAGCTTGAAGGGGAGATAATGTCACATAGAGGTCTTGACCACCCCTGTCTCGTCCTGAATGGACTCGGCCACGTACACAAAAGGGCCGGGGTTGAAGCGAGTTGGTCCCTTTTTTCCGCTAGTCGCAAGCGCGGCGTATATGACATTGACATGTCTGGCATGAACAGAGAACTAGGCGCTCGTCTGTGTGTGTTTTGTTGCGTCTGTGTGTGTTTTGTTGCCCATGCACATTGGGAAGATTGGACATGCGGGACCAAGTTTTTGTGGACAACCGTAAGTTTGTGAAAATTCCCTTTAGTTCCATTTATATCTAAGCCCAATTTACAGCCGAAAGGCGTTACTAAATACTCAAATTGTTATATGTATATTTCCCGGTTTTTAGTTTGGAATAAAGTTAAACTTCAAATCGACATCTCTGGTCTGAGGTGACTTCCGTGTGTGACAACAGAAATCAGAAAATTCATCTCTGCGAGCCATGTCTGTGACCTAAACCTACTTTTGGTACCTCATCTCTGAAAAGTTTATGTCCGCGACTGGCTCGCAGACACGATTTCTGAATGCGGGGACATGAATTTGTGTGTGCTACCAACTTTAGGAGCACATGTTGGTGAGATGATCGCGCAGACAGGAATCTTATTTGCGCGCTGCAAGTTTCACGTAGCGCGCAACTGAACGACCGAGTTGACGTCAGCAGTAGTAGTCTGCGCACATCCAACGCGGCTGCTGCAGACTGAGCGCTCCAGCCGTTCTTCTGGCCCCTAGTTGAACCGGGAACGACACCCGATTGGCAGTAAACCTCAACTCACACTCACCTATACGCGTCTTTGGTGCCAATCGAGGACTTAGTTTAAATCACCATATAAACGAGGTCCTACAACTGTCCTCAGTTCGATAGCATGCTTAAATGTGGCATTTAACCGAAAATTTGACATTTAGAAATGGGTGGGTCCTCATTTGTAGTCCACGGTTGCGGGTGAAATTTCATGCGTAGGTCCACAGTTGATCGGTGAAAAAAACAATGTGAAATTATGCCGACCAACCGAGGACATTTTCTAATTCACTCAGTAACACCCCCGGCACAATCTGTGTGTGGTTTTTTGCACTATTTGAACGAGGATTTACCAACGAGGACGTCCTCGTTTGGAGGAAGGTCCTCTGTATGGAGGTGTGTATTCATACAAAATGTCCTCCGTCGAGGCCATCGACACTCGCAGAACGTGAATCCGCTGCAATGAGCGTCAGCAAGCATTGGCCAGCGCCAAATATCAAACTTGATTGATGTTTGGCGTGTGACTGCGGTCTAGCGCCAAAGTGTGACTCCAACCAGCACAACCTCGTACCCAGGGGTTTGTGCGCTCCTGGGCTCTGGGTTGACGCTTACAAACCCCTGGGTTATATCTGAATTCCGGCATGTGATTGGTCGCCCGAAGTAGAAGGAGGTGATGTCACACAATCGTGACTATTATTAGTAAATAAAGCACGTGTGTTTGCAGTTTTTTTTGTAAACATCATGCGTGCCCTAAGTTCGGCTAAGATTTGGTCATTTTGTGGTTCAACCAAGGGATTTTAGCTTGTACAATCTAAATGGATATTATATTCGAAACACACCTAGACGAACGGATGATGCAGGTAAGTATATAAAGCCCGATCAACCGCAATTTTACTAATTTAATCGAGTCGTATACGTCTGTAGATTTTTGTACACAGTGATGCATGACGGAAAACTGACTCGATCAAACATTCGCTTTCAACCCCTAAACCACATTTTTATCTGTTATTATAGAAATTACTAGTCTAAGAGTGCTAACAGATGTCGATTCAGTTAGTGACAGGCACAGAAAACTCTTATTTCGGTGTGTTTTGTTGATGAAATGAAGTCACTTACTCAGTGTCGGAGAATAAAGATAGGTGGCGCTGTGAGCAGTTTCGGCTTCGGTATTCAAAATAATTAAAACTTAAACAAAAACCAGGGCCTATTTCAGCAATACCTTATGTTTTCGGCATTGAAAGTAGTTAATTTCATCGATCTGTACTCGATTAAATTAGTAAGGTTAAGAAAAAAGAGACTATAAATATTATTTACAACCTTCGGCAATTTCCGTGAAATCCCCAGATTCTAGGGAATTGAGATCGTGATTCCAGGGGTAAGTGAGCGAGTTAGGTCCGATGTTGTCTGAGCGAACAAAACCCCTGTGGACAAGGTTGCAACCAGCACGTACTGCAAAATCGCCAAGACGTTTCTACCTGGCGTAGAAATTGCTTATGAAATCCTGAGTTGGAGTGAAGTTACGAGCAGGCATTATCCTATCCGAGAATTAAGAAATGCACGAACGTCCTGCGGTGACGAGAGTATCAGCAACATTGCTTGTCACGGCGGTTACATGTTCTAAATAATCATTCTACATCTGGAAGGACATTTGCCTCAGGGAATCCAGCCTGTATAAAAAGTTATGTATAGATAATTAGCCTGCTTTAAAATGCTTGGAGGCAATGCCTGTGGCCTTGGATACCATAATTATGTTGCAGGTTTTTTGCATTTTGTGCAGCACGGGAGATTACGTGTTATTAGGTAAAGGTCTAAAGTCCGAAACAAAAACGGGTCTCTCCGTGTGAAATCAACCAAGGCTCCCCGGGTCATCGTCTTGGATTTCCTTCAAATTTTAATAGTAGCTTAGCTACCTATTGGTACCAAATGGCGAGATCCAAAGTAAAAATTTCATCTGACCCTTAGTTTTGATTTTCTGGGGGGTCAAAAAAGGGGGCGTGGCACCTTCAAAAGTGGAAAATGCAATTTTTAGCATTTTCAACCTGCAATATCTCAAAAACTGGCAGAGATATTGCCATGATTTTTTCAGCATTTATTCACTCTTCTGCCTAGATTATAAATCAGCAACAAAATCATGTTTTAACCCATTAAGTTTCATTTTAAGGCCAAGCAAAAAACGCATTTTGTTTGGCGGACACCATATTTGGGGTGCGGCCACCCCAAATATGGAACATGATCTCAATGTTTTCTTTCACTGAAATGATTGGTGCACTAAAGTAGTTCTTATTCATACTTACGAATACCAGTTAAACCGACTAGTTCTCTGTCACTGGGGGATCCAAGGGTCCTTGTTGAGGGGGGTACCCTCTTTTTGACCCCTTTTTTCATCATGTGGGTATCCTTCAATTTTGATGGAGTTTCCCAGTCTTTAAGCTTTTGATGTGAACTATCACCACAACAAGTTTCATTGTGGAACTAGCACCCCTTCACGTAAAAAATAGTTCACTTTGAAGGGTAGGCCTACTTTTCCTATCTAAATGTACAAGAAAATGTACAGTGCAATGTACATGACTTCACCAAGCTCATTTCGACTGATTTTTCTGGCCTAATAAAGAATATTATATATCCAGATATTTATATGTTTCACAAAAGATTAAAAAAATGTCATTATTTTTCAGATAGGAGAATGTTTGAGTATGTTGATCTCTTGACCTTTGCAGTGACCTTGAAATTGACTTTGGATCACGTGACCTTGAACTCGGTTTGGTGAAGATTTATTGGCGATGGCCTTCTCTAAAACATTTAAAAACTTCTGGATATATAACATTCATTATTAGGCCAGAAAAATCAATCTCAGTAAGCTTGGTGAAGTCATGTACATTGCTCTGTACATTTTCATGTACATTTAGGTAGGAAAAGTACCCTTCAAAGTGAATTAATTTTTCCATGAAGGGGTGCTAGTTCCACAGTGAAACTTCATGTGGTGATAGTTCACATCAAAAGGTTCAAGACTTAGAAATTCGATCAGAATTAAAGTATACCCGCACTCTGGTATATTATACATATTGGGCAGTCAACCGTGAATTCACCCAATCCAGAACTGAACTTATAAGCTACATTCAGATCCTAAATTCATTTAGGATCTGTTCAACATTTCAGAATAATTTTTGGTTTTTATGACACTTTGATCTTTATACTCCATCACCTCAGAATCTTAT
>NMRB01001677.1:48593-70660 GCA_002633025.1 Notospermus geniculatus | reverse complement strand
TTAAAATGAAACTAAATGGGTTAAAACATGATTTTGTGGCTGATTTATAATCTAGGCAGGAGAGTGAACAAATGCTGAAAAAATCAGGGCAAATATCTCTTCTAGTTTTTGAGATATTGCAGGTTGAAAATGCTAATAATCGCATTTTCCATTTTTGAAGGTGCCACGCCCCCTTTTTTGACCCCCCAGAAAATCAAAACTAAGGGTCAGATGAAATTTTTACTTTGGATCTGGCCATTTGGTACCAACAGGTTACTACTATTAAAATTTGAAGGAAATCCAAGACGATGACCCGGGGATTTTTCTTCAAATTGGTTGATTTCACACGGAGAGACCCATGCACTTCTTCTCTGTGACTCAAATTTCGTGATGTTCTAGGCCTGCTAACTGGTGACCACCAGTTAGCAGGCCTAGAACATCACGAAATGTCATCTAACAGCAGTAAAGTCTCCCATTAACTGCCAAAATCTTCAACAGGCACGAATCCGGGGGAGCGCGCACCCGGCACATGCCCACCCTTTCGCCCAACAAATCTGTAAAATTGACCATGAAATTCTGAAATTTTGAGCAAATCATTGAAATTCACCAGCACAGCACGCCACCTTTTTCCCGAAATCGTGGATCCGCCACTGTTCAACCAGTTGAAGGTGGCCAGATAAGGAAGGAAGTGTTCTCGTCAAGTGAAACATTTGTTTGACACAAACTGCCTGACATCAGCCATCCCGACTGCTTATGTGATGTGGCGACATGGAGGACCAGTGAGTGTTCCAGGTAACTGAACGAGCTCCTTGTCCTTGCTGTGAGAATTTTCTCATGCGAGTTGGCTCTCAAAGGACAATTTACAAATGTTGGTTTCCTTTCGACTTTGGCCTTGACCAGTGACACAAACGACTGTCCATAGTTTCCAAGCTGAGTTGCCCATAAAGAGCCATGAGAAACATGAGAAAACCTTAAGTAGAGCAGCATCTTTAGAGATTTTGTTTTAGTACTTTCGCAGGGCCCATTCGCAAAGCTTCCGCAGAGGTTGTGGATCCAAAAAGTTAACTGTCACAGTGCTTTCACCATAAGAAAGGGAGATGAAACAAGTTCATGTCGCAGATCTGTAAATCCAGCGAAAGTTTGTGAATGTGATGTCTGAGCCTAACCTACCTGAGAACCAGAAATACGCCCCAAGAACACAAAGGTAGAGAATCCCGAGGGAAAGTGCTATCAATGTAAATGACTTGCCAATGGCTCCCCCATGATGAAGCCCAGGAGACAGAATCCCACAACAGTTCGGGAAACTGTGGAATTCCACAACGTTGTTGAATTCAACATCGTGGATGTTGAATTCAACAACCTCGATGCAGAATTCCGCATCGGACAGCCGCCATCTTGGATTTTTCGACAGTCGAACAGCCCGCCAAAATGTGATGCTAAAGACATTACTACTCGGAAATNACAACAAAGCATCACCATGCTGTCTTGCTACCTATCACAGCCTATAATGCGGTTACGGGATGAGTTAGCTTCGGGCATTGTGCAATGACAGCTCTCGTGTTTGCGTGGCATTGTTCGCAATGTTCCAGGGAAATGATAACGCGAAAGTTGCCACTGAAATGCCGTCTTGAGGCGATACGGAAGGCGGAAATGATAGCACGAGAATTACCGAGTGTGATGATAGAGCGCGTTGGTAGATGTCTTATCACATGGTCACTGGTGCTTGGCAAAGTCTAATTAATCTCCTGTCTTCTGTGACTGCATCGTAAACCTCCTTCGGACATGCCCGTGGCGGGCAATGAACGGCGCACAGATCAAGCAGGTCTGCTGTAAATCAACTAGATAATGGCATTTCTCAGTTAGTGATTTCTTCATAAAAACTATTGTAAAGTCTGTGGTTGACTTCATGGGTTGCAATAAGGAAGATGATGCAATGAGTATTGTCTTTCTACATGGGGAATGGAACACAGGAGTACATTGACCCTTTCAGACGATGACGAGCACAACAACGCCACCTTTGTTCCTATCAACCCATGGCTCTTTCCTTTGCCATACAGACCGCAAAAGACGTATCAGGCAAGTTGGAGACATTTTGTATGGTGGCATCACTAGGAGATCAGCCGGGGCGGATCCAGGATTTAGGAAAAGAGGGGCGCCCTGTGCTACTAAACATTGAAATCTGCGGTGAATTTCAAAGTTTTGCTCCAAATTTCAGAATTGATTGATTTTACAGATTTGTTGGCCAAAAGGGGGGGGGATCCACGCCTGATCAGGGATTTCGATTTGCTCCAACACAAATATTTCACAACATAGGCAAGTAAGCACGGACAAGACCTTTGTGGGCAGTAACAGTGTAGGGGAGTGATAATGCTGTGGGGGTAGGAGCTGGAGAGCTGAGTCACAAGAGGCACTCAGGCCATTCATCAGATGGGTACGAAATACTTGTAAGATCAGAACAACCTGCAAAATCAGAAACAGCATCCTCCCACAGCAGAGGTTTTTACCTCGCTTCTCTTCATCCACTCACACAGTGATTGTACGAAGAGGAGAGACCAAAGCCCTGCTATGGGAGGATGAGAAACAGGGCCTCTCTGTAGCTAGAGCTGTATTAACAGCTCTGGCTCATCCTGGATTCCAGCACGGGCTGCATCCTAACCATCCTTGCTCCAACAACAGATGAGACAAAGACCACCTTCCCTCAATCACAAAGAAGTGAACGTATCAGACATTACGCAGTAGGATTAGCAGATGGTTTCATGGTGCCTCAAGGTGATCTAATATAATCATAATCTAACGTCATTTGGTCAATTGCAACTTGACCCCTGACCTCTGCTCTGATTGGCTCCGTGACATATTGCGCTGCGTTCACGTATGTCAAGATTTAATCGCTTAAATGTAAGGTACGTGGACTGTTGGACTATTTTCAGTCAGCAATACAATGACTCCTGCCACTTAATGTTGCATAACTGAATTAAGGGTAAATTTCTGAATTGTGACATCTCCGTTGGGAGTTGACTGCACGCCACGATAGCTCTATTGGCACGGGAACACCTGTCCAACCTTAATGGTTGCTTCGGAGGCTTGGGAACGGCCATTATCACGAGAAGTCACAACTGACCACACCGCGGTACAACTTACCGTTTATTCAATTAACTGACATGATGCTGACCGTATCATGTTAACATTCTTCGAAATGTCGCCCAACAAATTGACAGTTTAACCCATAATGGACCTGGAGTGGTTCGGAAAGATAACTTTTTCAAGTGTCCAACAAATCTAACGACTATTGTACCACCATGCGATGTTTTTCAGCAATTTGTAACAAAAATTGTCTCCCTACCGCCATGACGAGGGTTGTTCAGTAGTTATTCCTGGGGTGCTTGCACGAAATATCTGCAGCACAGAAGCAGAAAAAATCTACCTAATTCCTAAATCACAACTCTGAGAGCAGAGGTGACACCGACAGCAAAATTGTAAATTTTTGCGACTCTGGGTCATTCATGATCGCCGAGGCGTTAAATACACCCTTTGTTGTTCATTACTGAGCTGGATTTGCACCCACGGATGGGTGGGGTAGGCCACATGTTCCCCTCATAAAGGTAGTAACCCATTAATCTACCTGCGCGGGAGGCTTGATGTGATCTGATTGTGCTGCTCACCTATGATTTAAGAATTATTTTGCGAGCGCATCGAAGCTTATATAATGGTGTGGCACGCTTTCCTATCCTTTGTGCTCAGCGAGACTTTATGACAGAGCGTCAAAGGGCACGCAGGACTTTGTAATTATGGCTAAATTTTGATAGCTTTCACAGTATGGAGGTAGACAGCGAGGCTCAGGGAAAATTTGCCGCAGTCAAACGTACACAGTCATGACAGTTCCTTCTTCAGGCCTTAACACACTTGTCTGGATTGCGGTGTGATTTTCAGATTTCATAGATGAACTACACCATCTTTAAGGTCTTAAGCGACCCATGTACCGCCTAATGAGAAACAAAGTACACCATCTTTAAGGTCTTAAACGACCCTATGTACCACCTCAGACAACGAACTATGCCATCTCTAGGTCTTAAGCAACCCTAGCAGCACCTCACAGACAGTAAACTACACCATCTTAGGCCTTCAGCATCCCATGTACCACGTCATTGGCAACGAGTCCACCATCTTTAAAGTCCCCTCGTACCACCTCACAGACAACAACAACGCCGTCTTCAAGGTCTCGAGCTACCCCTGCACCAATCGAACACAAGTTCTCATACTCTGCGATATCTGGGTTGCAATGAGCTCAAATCTCCTCTCACCCTGACACAATTCTGAATATTTCACGTGCGTCAAAATCAATGTAAAAACAGCGGCGATCTATTGCTTCTTGCATCGGCGATACCTGCATATTACAACAATAATGGCGGATGGTATCCATTGGCAAATGACCTCTCNGGGGTTTAAATGTGGCAAATTGCATTATGTAGCGTATGCATGCACAGCCATGTGTAAATGATGAATATACAAGAATTAGGTTAATATGTTAACCGTTTCAGAACTTATGATCAAAAACGTAAAAGCATTAATATCTCAGAAGCGCCACCTATTATTTTAGTTTTGCGCCAGTCGTTTTTTAGATACATCCTAGTACTAATGCACTGTGATGGAATTTATAAAACTACAGTAAAAACCGATTTTCACGAAAGCCATCGCAGCGCCCCCTTATCGTAATTCCTGCTGAGGCATGATGGGACATCATCATGCACCAATATCCAACCTAATTCGACCTCATTAAAATTTGTCTGGACAGGGGGTTATAAGACCTCTAATTCACCTTTAACTGCCACGATCGCCACCCAACGTCTCCTTGTTTGTGAACGACTCCAAATCACTGCTAAACGTCTCTGTTTTGTTGATAAACATCTTTGTTTTGCTAAGAACATCTTTGTTTTCTAAAAGCGCGTCTCTGATTTTGTAACCTACGCCTCTGTTTTGTCAACGGGTCTACTTTTTGCGGATATAACCGCCCATACCCTACTCCATGAGTCGGTGGATTCACAGGTCATCTTTACCGCCATGGAGTTGATCAACGAATAGCCCTCCGCAAAAATGACGTCAGTATGGCCCGAGTTTGCACCAAACGGCCTAGAGTACTAGATGAGGAATAAATTAACCAAATTGATTTGAAATTCGCAACAAAAGAAGATTAAATCGAACTTCGCGGAGCGGTTTTTTTCAGTTTACGGTACCGTAAGTTACGGAAAGTTTGTGAATACAAATTGACAGATATTTACGGTACCGTAAAATTGTACTTTACGGTACCGTAACTAAAAAAATATACGAATTTTTGTGAATAAGGTCCCAGAATGTTAAATACAAATATCAAGAAGCAAGGCAACATGTAGGGCATAAAGTTGTCACTGATTTCAATGAGTAAATATCTTTCAAGGTTTGTAAACTCAGACACTTTGTAAAAACAGCTAAGTCTTTCTGTGCCACCAAAAATGTAAATTCGGAAGTACATCAGTATTGGTATATTCACAATCAACATCGCAGCCATCATCACACCAATAGCTATTCGGCGTGCCCTTGTCGTTATAATGATGTGCGTCTTCAATGGGAACCAGACACCAAGACACCTTTCTAACGAGAACATCACGATCAGATACGAGGAGATACACGAACACACTCTGTTTTGATATCGAAACACCTTACATATGGCGTGTGCCCAAACCGAAAACACTGATTCAATAAAGAAATTCCCATTGCCTTTGCCGAGGAGTGCACCTGCTACCCATGTGTAGGCGGCGTAGATCAGCGTTCCGAAATCCGCAACCGACAACGGGCCGAGATAGGACACCGTCTTCTGGTCCTTCCCTCTGCATCTGAAGAAAATGATAATAGAGAGTGCATTTCCCCCAATGCCGAGTATGATATTTGTTCCCATGATGTACTTGTTGGTAAAATCTGTTAGCAAGTGGATTATCAGAAGTAATGCCGTGAGCTCGGATGGAGAAGCTGTACCGGTAGGAAGCGAAAGAGAGCTCGGGTTTGTCTCCATCTTTCAACGCTACAAACCAGCAGGTGATGACGGAAAACGACCGTGTTCAAATCAAATCATCGTGTTGTTAATGCACAGCATCGTGCAATCGCTGTCGAGATATTCCTGAAACTGTGACTCCAGAGATTTAGCCATTCACTAAATATACAAGTGCAATATAAAAATACCAGTTTCTATTTCGAGGTTTCATGCTGGTCGTCTCTCTTCTTTGATGGCCAGTTGGCTTTAGGCATTTGTCACCACTAAAATCATCACACTTTTAGCATTGTTCAATCTTGTCCCCGATGTTTCGTCCGTTATTTATTAACTATTGATGCATATTCTATTTATTTGGGGTCAAAGCTTGTCCCGAATCAAGAAAAATGTGGATTATTCCATTAGCTGCGAGTTTTTTTGTACGATTTTTTGTGAAATTTTAGACGTTATTTTTGAGGTTGCCTTCTACTTGGTCACATTGAATCACATGATCTCAGCGGGCGGCACATTATGATTCGGTAAAAAATGGCCACCTTCCTTTCGTCACATGAGAAGTTCGACGCGCCGTGATACAATTACTAACCCATCATCAGGTAAGGTACATGTACGTACAGTTAAGCCCCAAATTATTCATAGCCTTAGCAAAAATTGACATTTTCTGTTTTATAGTACTGAATACAAGTTTGCCAAATCCTTGGCCATGCTCGATGGCATTTCAGTTGAACATGCAAACAATTTGGTTTCACTTGCATTCACATGATGGTTCATATGTCACATTTGACATTTTTCATGCCAGTACACAATATTATTCGTACCCATCAATGTTCATATGTCACATTTGACATTTTTCATGCCAGTACACAATATTATTCGTACCCATCAATGGGGAGCGTACCTATGTGTCCCAGGTTCTATGTGTCCCGGGTCCTTTGCGTCCAGGGTTCTATGTGTGCAGGGTTCTTTGTGTCCCGGGTTCTATGCGTCCCTAAAGACAGTTTTTTGTATGCAGGGCTCTATGTGTCTCGGGTTCTATGTGTCCCCAGTTCCATGCGTCTGTCTCAATTATGATTGGCCTTGTCGCCATTTTATTCTCAAGTGGAGTCGACAAACTCATATTTTAGTCATCATGGATAAAGTATGTATTATCATGGATAAAGTACGTATGAACTAAAATAAATCAACGTTAGCATTATTGTACAATTACGTGGTTTTTTGTAAGGTTAATGCGACTTTTAATCTTCCAAAAAGCAGGAGCTACGGTGATGCTGAAGAAAAAAACAGGGGCCTGTTTCATAAAGTGACTTTAAGCTAATAGTACCATTAACTCAATGCATTTTCCATTTGATTAAAGGTACCATTAGCTTAAAGTCACTTTATGAAACAGGCCCTGGTGAAGAGCCAATGGACAACATTATTATGAATTTTTATGCATGTTATAACGGATGGAAACATCACTAAAAAAACTGGATTAAGAATGTGAAAGCCATCTGGTGGAGTGTGAAGCTACCACGGCAATGACCACGGGCATTCCCTTGGTAGCTTCACACTCCACCAGAGGGCTTTCACATTCTTAATCCACATTTTTTGTGATGTTTCCAACCGTTATAACATGTATCAGAATTCATAGTGAATGCTAACGCTGATATATTTTAGTTAATAAATACATCCATGATTATTAAGATATGTGTTCGTCGACTCCACCTGAGAACAAAATGAGGACAAGGCCAATCATAACTGAGACAGGCACATAGAACCCGGGACACATAGATCCCGGGACGCATAGAACCCGGGACGCATAGATCCCGGGACGCATAGGGATGGCCCGGATTGGCTGAATGGAACCCATCAAAGGGTTGACTGAGCATGCCCAATGGATGCCCTGAACCCATCAGATAGGTTGATAAAACTCTGGGTCTTCTGAACCCATCTTATATGGGTACAGTGAGCACATAAGACTGAACACTTAAGACTTAACCCTTTATTTGATTTGTTGCCATATGGCTACTAATCCTAGTGGAGCCCCCTATTCCTTATCATGGTGAACATTTCAAAAAGTAACACTTATTTGACAAAGTAGCCATATGAAGAGCTTAGAGCACAAAGGGCATATGTCCATTTTTGCACTATTGAGTGTGATATATCAGCAGAAAGCCTGAAGAGCCCTCTATTGCCTTGACATGGAATTATCCCTCTATTAGTACTCCAAATAGCAGAAAGTAAGGTTTTAATTAATTTAGAGCACAAAGGGCACAAGTCAGCACCATCGTCAAAAGGGCCGCCAACCCCTTATCTACGCCACATTTCATGGTGTTTGATGTTTTTTTATCTTCTGGGATCCACGAAGTGCTGTTTCCCCATTCAAGTGTCGTATTTATGTTAATTTTGAGGCTGTAATTTGAATCTAAAATCATTTTGTGCACAAAGGGCACAATTCACACGAAATCTTTTTATTCACTTTTCTCAAAAGTGAAAAAATGGACATATGCCCTTTGTGCTCTAAGCTCTTCATATGGTTACTATTACTGACCACTGCTGCCATCTGGTGGCAAGTATAGACACTACACCACCACTCTTGCATTCCAGGCAAAGTGCAAGGTGTGCCTCAGGCTGCGTGTCACCCATGTTCGGAGGAGAAATTCTATATTCTAGAAAGGTTTCAGAAAAGATGGCTGATGTGATTTCCTAGAGTAATGCTAATAGAAGCTAATAATGTGTATCAGAATTATGACAATTATTCCACTTTTCTCACAGAAAAAAATGCAGTTATTTTTTTGTTGAGGTAGCCAAATGGCTACATTGCCAAACAACGACATGAAATTTTTTGGGTGATGCGGACATATATGTCGAGCCTAAGTCTACAAGAATGTTTTGTTTTTTTAACCAACTAGTATATTGACCAAGGTGTTCCTCTAGCCTTATAGTAAAATAGTTTTGGGGAAGAAAAAGCCTCTCCATTCTGATTTAGGTGATTTTTTCTCCGTGTCGTTAATTGGTGAAGTAGCCAAATGGCTGCAATTCACAGTTCCCAAAATTTGCCCCCCCCCCAAAAAAAAAATCAAGGTATTTTTGTGTTTCTCATCTGACAAGGCATCAAATGAAAAGAGGTTAGATTTTTTTCCTCTGACCAAAAAATTTTGCCAATTAAAGGGTCCATGAAGTGGACAAGGGATAAACCCACTGCCATGGGTTCAGCGAACACGTTCGTTTTTACAGTGTATACTGTACCGTGAAAAAGCCATGAGACTTCTATCCATCCAGCTTTTGCATCAACGTCGTTGGATTTCCCTTCTTTTCCGTTTTCCCTAAAAGGAAACATGGGTACCGTCTATTTTATAGGTGAAACTACATTTACTACATCATATCTCTCATGATTCAAACGTATCAAGCGGACGTTCTTCATTTGGTCAAAAGTGGTCTGGCTCAATTCCGTGAGTCTACTATCCTCGTCACTCACTCCATGCATTTCCAGCCGTAGCGGACTGATTACCTCATTGTTTTCATTCAAACTCGATGTACAAACCTCGTTCATTTCAAAGCCCATGTACCCCCAGTATTTTGTTTTCCACGTGCGCGAAAAACGTACACCGAACACCCCCAACGCATCGTTACTGATGATGAGTGCGGAGGTTTTTGGCATAGGAACCTCTTGTTGCTGTATTGTAAGACGCGTGTGAATGTTTTGAACAACAAGAAGAACCTGCAAGCGATATCTGACTTCGTTCATAAAGATAAGAATGGGATATTTCCCCACATGGAACAACCACAACATGGGCCGAAGAGGGTTATCCCGAAGAATTTTGATCGGCAGTTGAAACTGAAGAGTTGAATTGTGGAAGAAAGCATACGCCATTTTCCCATTCACATGTTTCGGGTGCAGGTCGTAGAAGGACAATGACATTGCTGATCGCGCAGACATGAAACAATAAAAAACAAATCTTAGCATATCCACGGTTTGAATAGGGTGGCGGAGATGTCCACTAACATCAACTTCATTACATTTTTCTTTAGACGGAGGAGGCAGATTTACAGCCAATTTCCCGCGTGATAAATGGTACACCATTATTTCCTTAATAATGATGACAGATTTTCTGCGGGTCTTCCTGAAGAGAACAGTCAAGAGATGGTCAAGAATACTCCTGTAATAGACCGAGGTACCTTTAGATAAACGAAGATAGTAGGTGAAATTATATGACACCCGATAAATGTTATTTTGACGCGGAGTGTATACCAGGATTCTCGTCCAAGGCACTGGCTGCTCTACGTAATGTACCGTTACAAATGGCTGGATAAGGTGAAATGAAACGAAGAAATGTTTTTCCGTTGATCTGATTGGTGGAATAAACGACATTCGATGACGTAATATGTAGTAGTAAACTTTGTTTGCCTATGAACATATGAAAAGGAGGTCAAAAACGTCGGAATGTAAAATTTGGGAGCTCAACTCGCTGTGAGACGTAGCAACCCGGTAAGCTTTTATCATTAAAGCGAATTGGTCGTGCCAGCAAGGTATCTGAATACATGATCATTCGCCGCCGTTGCGCATATATTAGTGCTAATTACATGTAAGGAATAATAATCTCTCAGTCTGAATGCATTATTACACGACTTTACCATGGCTTCACTCTCTTGGGTACCAGTTAGCAGGCCTTTTCCCGATTCGCCATCTCCCCTTTCGCCTTCTCCTCATCTGCCGTATCTCATCTTGCCTTTGTCAGTATTCGCCTTTTTCTCCCTCGCCTGTTCCTTTTTTGCCTCTCTTTCATTTTGCCTCTTCTTAAGTGGCCTTTTCTAGTTTTGCATTCATCTTAATTCGCCTTTGTCTTTTTTCGCCTTCTCTTACTCTTCCTTGTGTCAATTCACATTGGTCTAAATTTGCCTTCCTCATTCGCCTTCTCTTATCTTGCCGTTGTCTTTACTCGCCTATCTCTTATTTTGCGAAAAAAGGCGAATAATGGCAAATCTTGAGAAAAAGGCGAAATTTATAATGCCAAAATGAGTAAAGGCAAAATAGGAAGATGGTAAATGAGACAAAGGCGAATCCAGAGGTATTGGTGGTTGGGTGTAGGTGTGGTGTTTTGGGGGGGGGGGGTATTTTAGTGTCTGTATGGCCGCCATACAGAGGGGCGTATGGCTCTAGGGTTTTGAGTTTTTGAGGCTGGATTTGTTGTTGTGGAAAGACTGAGGAAGGGCTGTTGGGATTGTCTCTGAGGAGTTTTAGGTCTTTTAGCACAGCTGACAGGCAATCAATGTGTTGCCGATAAAAGTCAATTAGGCCTAATTTCACTAAGAGTGATTGAAAAAAAATGTCATTGCTATGATTCAGAAGCCGAATGTCTAGGCTTCACTCGGTAGTTCACATTTCTAGAAAGGAATGCGCATTTAGTGGATGAGAATGATGCAAAAAAGCCGACAAACATGGCACACCTGAAAATCATGAAAACACATCCAATCGCATGTTGAGGGTGAGCGCATGCGCTCTTGAAAAATAGTTCCTCTGACAAATATTTCTCACAACAGTTCCCGAAAATGATACATCACGAAAAAGAGACCTACAGCGATGACATAACAGAAACAGTTGCTTTTTATTGGTAAAACAGTCCTCTGAAACAGAAAAGAACGATTACCAAAAAAATGACATCATGTATTACGGCGCCGAAAAATTTGCATTGAGAAATACTTTAGTCATACATAAAAAACTACGAAGGCCCGTGCAAGGCATTTTAAAAGTCGAACGCTGTCGTCTTCCACTTTTATAGCATGTTATCGTAGATATACTGGATGAATTTTCCCATTTATGAGCCACACAGTTGCATAAAGAAATTACTGTACCCGCGCCCCAATACCGTCCTGGGCGGGAAATCAGAGTAGGCGGCAGATTGTCATGTGGGCCGAGCTTAGTACGGCCGGTATTGTATCGAAATTGCCGTCAAGCTAATAGGCCCTATTGGTATGCAACAGCCCTCATTGTAAGATGATCAGACCATGACTTGATGTGGTCCGTGAATCACCAGAGCGCCGCGAAGTTTTGACATGCTAAAATTGCTGTTGCATACCAATAGGGCCTATTCACTTGATGGTAATTTCTATACAATACCGACCGTACAAAGCTCGGCCCACATGACAATCGGCCGCCTACTCTGATTTCCCGCCCAGGACGGTATTGGGGCGCGGGTACAGTATTTTACCACAAAAATGGCCATTTGTAGCATTTTGGTTAAACAGTGTTGCGTTCGAGTTAGAAAAAAAAACATAATTTCACAAGCCACCGTAGACAGCTGGTAGAAAAGTTCATTGGCTATTCCACCAATCAGAAACAAAAGGTCAAAGGTTACGGATTAAAAATTCTCCTCAAAATCAGCCCTAAAAACCCTCCTCGAAACCATAGCAAAGCTCCTATGCATGATCTCAATGGTTCGGATTATACCTTTGGCATGACTCGCACTAATACCACCAATATTTTGACAAAAGCAGCAGCAATAAAGTCACAATTCCTCGCACAGCTGACCCCGCTGCCCACTGTCTCTACGGCTGATTCAAGTCCACAGTGGCCGTATAAGTTTTAAGTGCGCATGCGCGAAATCAGCGCTAACGCGCCACGGGGCCGGATGCGTCAAGAAAAGGCAAGAAGAGAAAAGGCAAAATGGTACAAAGGTGGAATAGGATAAAGGCGATATAAGAAAACGAAGTAGGATGAGACGAGATGAGATAAAGGTGAATTGGGGTAAGGCCAGTTAAGACAAAGGCAGAATAGAACAAAGGCAAGATATGCAAAGGCGAATTGAGAAAAGGCGAAATTGAAAATGGCAAAATAATTGAGAAAAGTCAAAATGAGAGAAGGCTAATTGGGATAAGGAGAAATGGGCAGACACCCCTGCGACGGTTCGGCATCAGTCGCCGATCAAAAAAGTTAGAAATCGCAAGAGCGTGTTCAACTTCTGTACATTTCTATGGCGCGTATTTTCCGCAAAAACCTAATCGTGCGTTTATACATATACTCAGTGGTGTACACCCTTAGTCAAAAGTAAATAGACAGCTACTGAATTCAATATTTCCTAATATAGCAGCGAGGCACAATTTTTCTTTTTATTTCCATTGATAACAATTGCTTTGGCACCTTCTTATACCAAAATTATCTTGCTGTCCTTTGAACTGATTTTTTGGTGAAAGTTTGAATTTTCATCAAAAAAAGTGATTTTTTATTCGGAATTTGTTGGTGATCGCACCTATGCCATCTTGAAGCACATTTGTTTCTGGGTAGAATCTAGCTTTCGGATCCCATGGATCTGTAGGGGGGGGACAAAGTTACAGAGGGACTTTTGCAGTGATTTGGTTCGGTTAGCCAAGTTCGATCTTCCACGTGCTCTTCCGTATTTCATACCGACCAAGTGTTGAATATTCAGCAGTTCTCCGTCACAAAGCAGACGCTCGGGGCAAACCACATTGATTGCGTTGCATCATTATTATTGATTGTATTGTGCACTATAGTTTAGTTTTGAACGGGCAAACATGCTTTGTGGTTAGCTCTCTGCGGTAATCGCCAAAAGCTCGGAACGTCATCCCGGGCCCACTTAGGCCTTATTGTTATTCACATTATTNCTCGATTTTGCGAAGGCGATAATAAAAAACCTCATTTTTTTGACAAAATTTCAATCTTTCACCAAAAAGCCACTAAACTGTATACCTGGGTCATTTCGGTGGAAAGAGGTGCCGAAGCAGTTGTTATGAGTGAGTATAAAAAGAAAAAATGCGTTTCATTAATTTTAAAAGAAATATTGAATTTAGTAGCTGTGTATTTACTTTTGACTAAGGGTGTACACATGTTGAGAATGCGCGTTTTCACTTGATTCATGCATGTTTACACTTAAATTGCGAACCTTTAACCGCGGATCACTAACAAATCGCACGTCTAACTACGGATCTAATCAGGGATGTAATCGCGGATCTACACACACACAAAAAAAATATCAACTCGAGTGGAGACTCAAAGTCTCACTTTAGGGACAAAATGGTTCGAAATACTTTTGACTCAAAATGAAACAGAAAATATTTCGGCCCGAGACAATGGCTGGTATTCATAAAAGTTAGCAAATGCTTATACTTAAGATTTGCAAAGCGAGGTCCAATGTAAATGTACTTCAAAACTTCAAGTATCAGCATTTGCTAGCTTTTATGAATACCAGCCAATGACACCTCGTTCCGAGAGAAAATATTTCGGGTTGAGATACTGACAGTCTCGATGTGAGAGCAAATACTTTAGGCCGAGATGTCATTGTCTCGCGCCGAAATATTTTCTGTTTCATTTTGAGTCAAAGTCATTCACGGGGGGTATTCGAAAACCCTGGACTGAGAAACACTGGACTGGACTGGATTGGATTGGACTGTGACTCACTGCTCTTCACCACCTGCCAGTCATTGGCACACGTCTGATGACCTTGTGGACATGAAAATTATGTCAGCTGATATAGGCCTATTTGCCGAAGAATTGTGAAATGGTATACATGCACTGTCCGAAGCAATCGAAAATGCAATGGATATCTTAGGAAATATGTTGCATGGCCTCATGTCTGATTGTGTGTTGGTCCTATGATATGAACTTTGGAGGCATATGAAAAATGTGTCTCCACTGGGATGTAGGCCTATGTGTGACAGAGGGAATTGAAGTGGGACCTCTTAGCCGACGCCTCTGTCAGCAGGACACCTCTATATTAAAGACACCCAAATTCAGTCCCAAACTGTTAGGTACTTTCTATTCATTTTGACCTCCGTAATCAGGACACCATCTGTCAGTGGTGAAGCTGTCTTAAATAGAGAGGTTTTAAATACTGGTGGTTTCATTTTCTGCCGTGCATTCTTTTATTTTTAACACCAGTACACTCATTCAGTCGGTTGTTTTGAAGCATGTTCAGTTTCCTTGCAGTCAATTCAGTAGTTTGTTCTAAAAGAGTATCCATACTCGTATAGGCCACTATTGAAAACCCTAAATCAAAACACTAGCTTTCGAATAGCTCTGAGCGCAGGTCCTACCCCATGTTCTGAATTGAATTATTGCACAGGACGTTTTGACCTGGGGACGTTTTGACCATGAAGACCCGTGGAGACAGAATCCAGGTGGTGGTGAGCAGTGAGTCACAGTCCAATCCAATCCAGTGTTTCTCAGTCCAGGTTTTTCGAATACCCATTCACGGGTCGCACTTTAGCCTAAAGTATAGCTTAACTTAGACTTTCTCTATGCTTGAAGCATTGCGAAAAGTCAGACTTTAATGAAAGTGTGACCCGTGCATACGGCCCAAAAAGTGTTTCGAACCATTTTGTCTCTAAAGTGAGACTCTGAGTCTCAACTCGAGTTGATTTTTTTCCGTGTAATCGGGGATGTAATCGCGGATCTAATCAGGGATGTAATCGAGGATCTAATCGGGAATCTAATCAGGAATGTAATCGCGGATCTAATCGGGGATCTAATCAGGGATGTAATCGCGGATCTAATCGGGGAAGTAATCGCGGATCTAATCAGGGATGTAATCGAGGATCTAATCAGAGATCTGATCGCAGTTCCCTTCTGTAGCATAAAACAATAGGGCTCTTATCTGTCTGCGCATGACAGAAAGTGTAGCTGAAAATGGCGGCCATGGCGAATTAGCGGAATCTGCGGATCCATGGCAGATTCTGTCTAAAATATAATAAAGAAAAATGGAAATTAAGTAAGTAATCCACGGCCTGACACACAATATTTTCGGGACGCTCAAAAACAATGTTATGGAACTAAAATAGACTTCATATTTCCACACACATACGTACAGGAATATACTTTACCAAATAAAATAGGTCTCACAACAATCACAACTCACCTTCACGAAAATAAACGGATAACTTTGAGAGCAAAACTTTCCGGTCAACAATCTGCTTTTTCCCATATAATTTTTCAAGTCTGTGTGCCGCACATGTTATAAAGGAAAAGCTGCAACAGCATCGCGCAGGGTAACTGCCAAACTATTCCTGCAAACCATTTTTGTTGCCCTCTTTGGATTACCTCTCTAAAAGCTATCTTCATCGTCCTTTATAATCTGTTTGGCATATAGAACACTTGAAAAATTATATTACTGAATCAATTTCCATTTATTATTAAATATTACTTAATTTAATACAGAATCCACCAAATTCGCTTGATCCGCTGATTCCTAATTCTAGCCTGCAGCACACGTCACCACTTTCGTTGCTCATACAGGCAATTTTTGTGGTCACCACAAAAATGGCCAAGTGTGCTGTGGTCATCCTGGAACTCCACGTGTATTGGCTATGTCATAAAGACTACGCCACTACCCCTGGAAGGTTTCGCATGAATTTCTGTATTCACCCACATCGAGAAATCAATGTACTAATCAGAGCCCTCCTGAGATTTGCCCGTTAACCTCGCCTTCAGGTTTTGGCATTATACTCGTGAGTACAAAAATGGGAAGCAGCCAGTGAATTGTACCAGTCGGGGCTAATTGTCAGCCCACGTGTACTTGCTAAGCCGTGGATTTCATTATAGTACATGTATAGCTCTTCCATCGATTAGTCGTACGGGGATGTCCTGGTATAGGGGATTTCTTCCAATTAATGGTTAATAAAAATAATGATTAAGTAGCAGTTCCGAAATGATGAGATAGTCAATAAACACTATATAATGACATATCTATTTGAAATAAAAACCAAATGCGTATTGAACGGAGGGGTGGTAACAGAACAGCCAGTGAAATACAGGTGATGACTGCGAAAGATGCCAAGGGTTTGTGCGAGCGTCGGAGGGCGGAGCGATGTCACAACCCTTGGTAGCCAAGATGGCTGTGGCCGGCAACGACCACTCACCACGGAAATTCTGTGGTGACCACTAGTTGCCACAAGTTGCCGAAAATCAAACAGGTTTGATTTCTCACCACGAAAATTGCTCGTGGTTGCGAGTTGTGGTGATGCGTGGCCATCTGCAGCACACGAGACCACTGAGAGGTGACGTCTGCTGTAAACCTGCAACCACCACAAAAATTGCCGACCATGAAAATTGCCTGTACGAGCAACGAAAATGGGGACGTGTGCTGCAGGCTTGTGACCAAGAAAAATGTGTCAAGGTATTATGCATTCATAAATTAGTCGGCTGATCTGGGGTATTGAATCTCATGGCAGCGCTCTCAAATCAAAAGTACAGTACCTTTGGCTCTGCGGTGATCTGTACTTCCTTGTGAACCATGGTGCGTATTTTCCGTTACACTTTCTGTCATGCGCAGACAGAGCCCTAATATCAAGAATATATAAGTACTTATGTATTCTTGCTAATATTGATTAATGCTATAGAAGTGATCCGTGATTAGATCAGTGATTAGATCCGCGATTACATCCCCGGTTAGATCGCCGATTACATCCCCGATTAGATCCGCGATTACATCCCTGATTAGATCCGCGATTACATCCCCGATTATAGATCCGCGATTACATCCCTAATTAGATCCCTAGTTAGATGCGCAATTCGTTAGTGATCCGCGGTTAAGTTAGCAATTAAAGTGTAAACATGCATGAATCAAGTGAAAACGCGCATTATCAACACGTGTACACCACTGAGTATATGTATAAACGCACGATTAGGTTTTTGCGGAAAATACGCGCCATACATTTCCGCAACGGGCGTAATCCTTTTGCAGCCGATCTGACTCTGTTCCACGATATAAGCGCATACATTTTCACTTTTTTGCGACATGACCATGATTTCTTCACTTGATTGGTCTGTTGCATCGTCGTCAGGCAATCATGGGTGCCACCTGACATCAGCATTTACGTCTCATATCACACGATCGTAAACTTCAACTGAAATGAAATGCTCTCGTATTCCAGGCGCAATTCGTGAAGGGCTTTTAAAATGCAACAATGCACCATCGGCGGGGTTGAATATGTAATGATACGAAAACCTATCGTTCATACTCGGGTAAAATGTCGCAATTTTCTCTGTAAACGTTTGTTTTCCAGCGCCTTTTTTTACGAGACAGTCCTTAGGTTGGAAAATACGTGTAATTCCGGCAGCAATAACCCTCGGAAAACAAATCACGAACAACATATTGGAAAATGTACTGAAATTCAGAATGGCACGACCACCCGGGCAATACCTTAAGAACTGCCTCGGCGAGTATTTTGTTAGCCGGTAATCATCAATGAGAAGATACGCAAGGAGGTATATTCCTTCAAAAGCATAAACATCCCTAGTGATAACTTGTGCTCGGCTTGCCAAAAGGATGAAGATTCCATTTGTAAGGACAAAATGAACTCGACCAGTTTCGTTTGACAAATTTATGTCATAAATGGTGGCGCTGATGAAACTGCTACGGCAATACACGAGGATTTTCCCCTCATACCCTATACGTACTACAAAATCTACTCCTAGGGAAACGCATTTATTTCTAGGAACAAAGACGTTCCCTTCAAATGTCCCCCTTTTAACGTCATACAGGAGACAGGTTTGTTTCCGTTGGATAGAAGTATAAAACACCATGTAACCCAAGTAAATAGATGGCACACAACCTGTGATTTCTTTGAAGAAAGACGTCTTGTACTCTATTCCAACGAAGCCACTTTTGTAAGCATACACAACAACATTCAAAAAGGGTGTTTCCTTTGGCCATTGAATGTGTACTATCTTCCCCGATACACGGACAGGGAACCATACGTCATCCTTGGCTAACATCAGCGGTGACCGGAAAGGAATCACCTTTCCTAGTTTATACTTAATCCCCGCTGGTTCCTTCAAGAATCATTTAGACAATTGAAGAGAGACTAATCGAGTCACATTATCACCAGAATTGCTTATAGAACACCGCTGGAGAGGCGGGTTCCAAAGGTAACTAAGTTATTGTTTTATGTAGCTAAGGCCAGGTGAGTGTTGTTATCTATAATCTCTTTTGCCCCTCGGGCCGGATGTTGGTCGATGTTGATTAAAAACACCGAGGCCGATACCAGGAGTGTCATGGGCTTATTCCTTTGGGTCTGAAAATGCTAAGTTTGATTTGGTTTTATTACCGACTTCATAACTTTGAATTCTCTTTACCACGTGCGTTCTGATGACGTCATCACATGTTGATCTACCGCGTATAAATTAGTATCGTGCCACCAGACTCTTGCAATTTCCAATTTTAGAGTCTGGTCCATATGGTTACTTTGACTTGTAAAACCATCATGGCGAACAATCTACCGACGATGACGTAGAACACAACTACACTGCACTGCATGCATGATGCATTGGTAGTGACTAGCCAATCAGCGAAGCTCCCTTATTTTGATTCGTCGGAATAAGGTCAGTGACCCAATTACAATGAGAATTTTGTTCCGTGCCAGACCCTCGGTCTGACGACTTCGGAGTATGGACGAGGGGCTGGTTGCGCGAGACAACGTATAAATGCGGGTGATCCACCGACTTGTTGACGAGTTTATGATCAGTTTGCGATAGTTTACGACGGCAGTCGTAAGTGTATCGCAAACCCGTCGTGAAACTGTCGTAAGAAAAATGATATGACGTTAAGTTGATCCAGCCTGATTCCCGCTTCGCTGCGAGATCTCGCGATATTTGGAGAGGCACTCTCTACACAGCAGACGAGAATCCCACCTTGTGAGATGCGCAGGTGCGGGATGACTGGGAACGAGGCTGCAGCTGATCCACCGAAAAATACATTAAAAAAATTCGGAATCGCTCCTGTTTCGACGTCATCCTGTTTGGGTTGGATACTTCAGATCTACATTTGGGTTTCAGCTGAGTCTTTTCTTGAGTTTGAGATTGTAAAGTTCCAGCCTGAAAAAGACCCCGGTTGGGGTCGAAAATTTGCTAAATATTCTGGAAATTGACTATTATTCTTTATTATATTGTGTGTCGATTTTTGTGCTCTCCTTCTCTTTGTTTCGACGTAGAATCACGTGATGTCACTCTGGACGTGGATTGGCCAAATTGCCTGCAACCGAGCACAGTTTTCGACGAGTTTACGACCAACTCAATCATGTTTGATTTCATCGAGAACTCGTCGCAAACTTATCGTAAACAGAAATCAGTGAACCAAAGTTGATCCACCGGCCGTCGTAAATTTGTCGTCAACCCGTCGTAAACTAGTCGCATACTAATCGTCCTCGTCGTAAATTCGGTGGATCACCCGCATAAAGTGGAGTATCCAAAAATTCACGTTCCAAACGAAAATACCAGGCGTCGTTCTCCCGCGCCAAGGCCAATTAGCCCCCCACCCCAACGTTTCCTACCGACAGAACGAGGGTGTTCACGATCGGTAAATTTACCATTCGGTGTAGCCTACTGGTAGGCCTTACCAATATCATGACCTATCGGCGAGCACAGTAGATAGGCTCATGCATGTACACAATGCACATGCATCATGCATGAAATGTACATACTGTACTTCACGACGGCATGGCGAATGACTGGCCGATGAGTGAGCATGAAGTATAGTAGGGCAAAACTCATTCGGGCCGTCTAGTAGATGGTAGAGCAAGAAGCCACATTCCGATTAGTCTCGCTTGGCCAGACGCTACGGGTCACCCGTTCGGTAAGTCACACTCCGCGTCTGTCGTGAAGACCGCGTGGTGGCAGCACGGGTCCTTGCGTTTTCCTGGAAGTAAGTTTCGCGGAATTTCCGCGGGAATTATGAGTGAGAAAGCGTGGTGATTGGCTGGGGCCCAGTGGAATGCCATCTAGTGGTGTTCACGGCTTTTGAGCCCCAAAAGTGCCAGTGTGTAGAAGGCCGGGACGTCGGATACACACTGGGGCCGAGTGTACATTCCGATCCGATCCGATCGATCACATTCAAAGCCGGATGTGGTCTTCAGGATGTGCGCGTGTATACAGTACACGACTCATTTTGGCCAGGACGCATTCAGGCTTCAAAATGAGCACGTGGAACTCTCCATACTTGCTGGACCGATGGAGATAGAAAATTTCGCTAAATGCGGAATAATTTTACCCCGGGGTCATGCGCATTGGTGTAAATTTTCTGAATCTAGGTAAAAAAGGCACTGGAAAAAAGGCACTAGGTAAAAAAGCAACGGGTAAAAAAGGCACTAGGTAAGAAAGGCACTAGGTGAAAAAGGCACTAGGAAGAAAAGGCACTAGGAAAAAAGGCACATGTAAAAGCCCTCATAGGTAAAAAAGGCACTCTGTAGTAAATTCTTTTTTCTTTGGAAGGTTTGTCTGTCAGTCACTTCTAGACTAGCGCACACCTTCAGAAACATCTTGAAGATGATAAATGTAAGACATATTTTTCGAGGCAAAAGACCCCATGTCTTATGGAATAAAAAATATGGTAGGCCTAAGCCAAATTCACCTCATGAAATCATTTATTTACTTAGGCCACATAAAAAATCTTTAGTTTAGCATCAGTCATACTTCTAAAAAGTGAGGAGGAAGCAGTTTTTTTATTTTTTATTTTATTTTTCATACTGAAATGTGATCATCTGAAGAGAGCTTTGCTAAGCATTGCAGCTTAAATCATACAATGGACAAACCTTTAGGAACTAAAAAGAGGTTTTTATTTCAAAAAGTACAAATATGAGTAAGTGGCACCACTCAGGATCGTCAGAGTTTGTTGTAAAATGGTAAAAGTAGGAGGAAAAAATGAAAAAAAACAACAACAATTTTTTGAGGAGACAAGATATTTCAAGGCTGGAGGTGATGCTAAACTAAAGATTTTTATGCGCTAGTCTAGAAGTGACTGACGGACAAGTTTTCCAAAGAAAAACGAATTTACTACAGAGTGCTTTTTTTACCTATGAGGGCCTTCACATGTGCCTTTTTTAGCTCACCTGGGGTGAGCTCTTGTCGTGGGTCTGCGTCCGTCGTCGTCCGTCGTGTTCCGTTAGCAGGGCACATTTCGTAACCGCTGGAGCTATTGATCTGAAACTTGGTACATATATACCCCTAGGTCAGATGACCTATGACGCCAAGTTTCGGTCCGATTCGACTCTTAGCTTGGCCACCAGATGGCGGAAACCAAAAACACAAAAAGTGCAATAACTCCTGAACTAATGACTGGATCACCTCCAAATTTTTATCATAGGTGTATCT
>NMRB01001677.1:33469-47537 GCA_002633025.1 Notospermus geniculatus | reverse complement strand
TGTTCCGCATTTTATAAACACAATGTAAATTTTCCAGATGACTTTTCAGCATGTATTTAAAATTAAATTTAAAACTATTTAAGTCAGGTTTTAATCCTTTGAATTTCACACTGTTTCTCACATCCCATACGACTTTCCTGCTTATGCCTAAAAAAAAAATTGTTTTACATCAATTAAATTATGCCAGTTTTTATGGACACCTTGCTCATCAAGAGGGTTTATGATATTTACTAAGTTAATAATGTAGTCAAGGAAATTTTTCACTATTGTGCATTTATAAAAGAGATGATTAACATTTTCTTCTGATGTATTGCACAGAGCACAAAGACCGCTTTCATTAAACCACTGTTTCAATTTGTCTCCTAATGGTAGCGCATTATGATAAATCTTCCACAGTAATTCTATTACTTTCCGATCTAAATCAGAATGATATAATGTTTTCCACCATTGTTCAGTTTCTATATCGATAATATATGCGTCTAAATTTTTCCCAATGTATAAGTTGTATAACGTTTTACAGTTGAGTTCTTTACCTACTTTTCCATACCAAGAAAGCAGTAGATTTTTATTTCTATTTTCTTCAGTGTCACTGTCTGTTCGTAGGATTTTAAGCCAACCAGATGCTAACAAAGCATTCTGAATTTTCTGAAAAGTTTCTTTTAAGCCATTCACTTGTTTTTGGAAATAAGGTGAAATTTTTTTAAGAAAAGCATTAAATTCCATCCAAGTTTTCGTAGTATGATTCCAAATATCTCTGACTTTTAGCAAGCCTGCTTGTATCCAAACTGGGTCATATAAAGTTTTATTATTGTGTTTGATTTTTCCATTTAACCATAGATATTCTTCAAGAATCATTTCTTGGTTTGGACTAACTCGATTTAAATTAATGTCTCTCCAACTGTTTAATAATTCTACATAAAAGGCTGGGACATTATTATTTCTAACATTCTTTAACTCAGTTGTTATGACCTGAATTGAATTGAAGCTTTTATCAAAATTACTTAAGAAATGTGATGCGAGTTTAACTGCATCATTTTCTTGTTTACCTTCCATCAGATTGATGAGCCATTTTAATTTTAGACATTTACATTTAGCTTCTATGTCTATCATTCCTAATCCTCCTTTTTCTTTGGGCATGTAACACTTGTCTCTTGAAACTGCTTGTCTTTTCTTACCCCAAATAAATTCCCATACTGTCTTTTTTATATCATTAATGATATTCACTGGTGGAACTGTAACTGTTGCTGTATACCATAATTTGGCAAGTGCCAGTGTTTTAACTATTTGGGTACGACCAAAAATTGTCAAATTTCTCCTGCTCCACAAATTTAGGACTTGTTTTATTTTAGTAGCAATTGGGTTCCAATTATCGTTACTGACGTCTATTGAACCGACCCATACACCAAGTATTTTTAGTTTATCATCACATATAAAGCCTAAGTTTTTAATATCGTTTTTTTGTCTTTAAGGCTTCCTGCTAGTAGTGTATTTGTTTTGTCTCTGTTCAGTTTCGCTTCTGTCGCTTTGCTATATAAATCTAAAGTTTTAAAAAGTTCTTGAATAGATTCGAAGTCTGAGAGATATAAATTTGTATCGTCTGCATATGCTTTGATTTTTGATTCAGAACCATCTGGCATTATAAATCCTTTAATTTTTGCATTGTTTTTTATCGATAATGAGATTGTTTCCGCTACAATAACATATAACAATGGTGACAAAGGACAGCCTTGTCTGACCCCTCTTGTAAGGTTAAAGGCTTCTGATAAGAAACCATTTGTGCAAATTCTGCTCCTGGTGTTGTGATACATTATTTTAATCCATTTAATAAGATCTTCTCCAAAACCAAACTTATTAAGACATTTTAACAAGTAGTTACGATTAACTCTATCGAATGCTTTACTCTGGTCGATACTAACAATTACCAAAGGTTTATTGTTCTTATCAGCATAGAAAATAGTGTCTTGGGTAAAAATTATATTTTCGTATATTGATCGACCGGGCACGCCACATGTTTGATTGAGACTAATTATTTTTGACAGGACTTTTTTAATTCTATTTGATATGCACTTAGCCAATATTTTATAGTCCATATTTAAAAGAGATATCGGTCTCCAATTTTTAATGTCTTCTTTATCTCCATTTTTATATAATAAGGTAACAATTGCTTCCCTTTGGCTATCAGTTAGAGTGCCTGCTTTAAAACAGCTGTTTAGTACTTCTAGCAAGTCAAATTCAAAAGTTCCCAAAAGAACTGATAAAATTCTTTAGACAGACCATCACTCCCTGGTGATTTATTGTTTTCGAAAGATTTTAACGCGTCATTTATTTCGTTTTCATTGATTGTGATTCAATTCAATTCAATTCTCCGCTTGGCCACCAGGTGGCCAAAACCAAAGCTCAAAGTCCAACAACTCCTGAACTGTAACTGGATTGTCTCCAAATTTTTATCAGGTGCATCTGACGAGGATACATGACCTTGGAACATTTCGATTTAACATTTGTCATTTGTTTTTCTGGTACGTTCACCCAGGTGAGCACATGGTCCATGGACCATTTCATTTCCTAGTGCCTTTTCTTCCTAGTGCCTTTTTCACCTAGTGCCTTTCTTACCTGGTGCCTCTTTTACCTTGCGCCTTTTTTTACAGTGCCTTTTTTACCCGTTGCCTTTTTTACCCAGTGCCTTTTTTTCCAGTGCCTTTTTTCTGTGCCTTTTTTCCAGTGCCTTTTTTACCGTGTACCAAATTTTCTAACTCCATCGGTCCAGCAAGTACGGAGATTTCCGCGCGATCAGTTTTTGAAGCCGGAATGCGTCATGGCCAAAGTGAGTCATGTAAACGCACGTACATCGGGCTTTGAATGTAGGTAGATCGGATCGGATAGGAATGTGGCTTTTTGCTCTGTCGTCTAAACGACACTATTGTCACGTGGAACAGGCTGTCTTAGAGATATCAAAACAAACATCAATATTGACTGCAGTAGGCTATATCATAGACAAATTGGGTGATATGAATAAAAATAAGTAATAACTTTTATTCCGTTTACTCCACGTGGGGTCATATTTTACGTCGTACACAATATTTACGCTGCAACGTAAT
Source organism: Notospermus geniculatus (assembly GCA_002633025.1). NCBI lineage: Eukaryota > Metazoa > Nemertea > Pilidiophora > Heteronemertea > Lineidae > Notospermus > Notospermus geniculatus. The sequence goes on along the minus strand of NMRB01001677.1, from coordinate 44,442 downwards.
AACCTAGAATCAGTTCTAAGACATCACTGCATAACTTTCGATTAGTGACGCCTACTCCACCACGTTGAAGTCACATGTTAGTCATAATTGGCATTTGTGACAGGCCTGTGAATAGGGCCATAAAGGTGCTATTACAGTAGGCTTTTTTCAGCAGATAGACGCGAGCAAGGACCGTAGTTTTATATTGATATGTTGATTAAGCCTGTCAGTCATAGCGCCTGTTGTCTTCATCTGGCCAATAGCCTTGAGGCATTAAAATAGGGTAAAAAGGACATGTGACAACGTGGACAGCATCCAAATCTAGGCCCACTGTGCACAAAAATAAGCTAAAAATGAAGCAAAGAAGATTAAATGATGAAGAGATCTGATAGATCTACTTGTTCGTATGTTTAAAGAAAACATTTCAGGTGGACATAGAACTTAATAGTGGTAGCTTTGAATGATCAGGGCCATAAAGTTCTATGTTGGGGATATAGAACCATCTGCCTCAGAAAATTACTAAAATTTTTTAATCTCCATTTTTCGTTTCCGAGATCTCCACCTTTGAGGCTTCCATTGTGAAAAAACAAATAAAGTAATACTTTATTTGTTTTTTGTTTGTTTTCTATACATGGAAGATTTCTATGCTAGTACATTCCCCATTTATACAAATTTGGGAAACATTTATGGAGCTGAAAGATACAAGTTGCCAAAACTTCAAACTCAGTTTTCTCCTTTTCATGTTTTGTGGACATAGTACCAGTTAACCCTCACCCCACGAAATGTTCACTCAATCCAAGTTCTTCGCAGATTTGGTTATAAACGTGGATCGAGTAAAACGCTTTTGAAGCGTATTATTACTGGGACGCCTTTAATCTGAAAACCGTTTTGAGATGCAAGTCTGACCGCAACTCATACATACTAGGACACCACTCCCATACGAAAACTGTACGAAATCCCCCATGGAGTGATCAACATTTTCCAAGTCAGTTTGAGAAGTTTGTCGTTTTTCCTGGCCATAATGGACGCAGCAAATTGGAAATAGTCCTGACGGTCTCGAGTGCTTACTCGGCCATTGTATACATTTACTCGCGCGCAAATAGCGACAACGGGACACGGTCTCGATGGTCCAATGTTATGAAGCTACTTGCTCGCCCCATTGCATTTATATGCTCGCGCAAATGGCGACAATGGGACACGGTCTCAATGGTCTAATGTTATGAAGCTACTTGCTCGCCCTATTGTGTTTACATGCTCTCGCGCAAGTGACGATAATGCGGAAACTGTCTGAACGGTCTCGTCGTTGAAGCGACCTATTCGCACAAATGAACCGCGGCTCGGTAACAACAACTGGCAATTGCATTTTAGGGGGGGGGGGCATCTCATGCCAGATGTTCTATCTGTCAGTGCCCTGCTGGCCCTCATTCCGTCAGAGTTGAGACCCATCTCATATAGGGGGCATGACATTCAATTGCAGGCTTTCGTGGTCGACGAGGCTTGTCCAGTTATTCATGAACACTGGAATACTGCATGGCACAATTGCTATTCTTACGAATCCACGCCTACTTGGACCAACCAACCAATCATAAGCTGTGGTTACACTACATAAATCCCCGTGCTTTCCCCGGGGATTTTGCGGTTACACCTATAAATCGCCGAGTCTAAATAGACCCGTGTCTGAAATCACCGTGCTTATTAGCCCCAGCGAGCTCGAAGGGGCAACGCCGGGGCTATTTTATACACGGGGATTTTATGTAGTGTAACCGCGAAATCCCCGTGTTTATTTGTAGTTCCAAGCACCCTGCGACAGACGGCGATGCAAATCGATGAGTCATGCGCGTGCGTATAAGATATGTCACGCCTCCAGTAGCCACTCGATGACAGTGAGTTCCAGTGCCCCTATCGCCGGGATATCGAACTTATTACCAATCGCACTTTTAGTAGTGTAACCGCTCGCCCTGTCAACGCCGTGTTTTTTCTGGTTCGGAAAAACCCCGTGTCTCAAAAAGCACGGGGATTTTGGATAGGTGTAACCACGGCTATAGATAACTGCAGGTTTAGGGAATGTGCTCATGTGGCGCGCACTTGCCAAGTGAAAAAAGCCTAATGAGTTTTGACGACGGACATATTGATTTCGTGGGGTATTCAAAAGCATGCCGACTTAGTTTTCATTGATAAGAGGTATACAGGGTGTCCTGTAAGACACTGAACCAGTTGACCGGGACGTAGTTGAGGGGAATGGCGATAGCAAGTGCCTCAGTGACAACGCATAGATTTCTGAAGAAAGTTTGCAAAAACAATGCTCCATGCGAACCCTTTGAACACCAAAATCCAACAGCTACGGTACGTCCTTGACTCTACAAAAATCATGATTTCCGGATTAAAGCAAGTTTTTGCCATCACTGCATGAGTACAGTTGCACTTTGGTTTACGAAAAACCGGTTTACGTAAACGAAAGGGCCACGGCAGCCAGCAATGATCCTATCCTGGGCCCTTGACATGCCCACAGTCGGTTTCGTTCTGGAAAAATACCCTTTGACCCAAACGGCCTTAGCTTACCGTGAACTTTAAACTTGTCAGTCATAAAAGGATCCATTTCCGCCCCCNTTGCTTTGGAAACAGTTCGACAGAAGTTCACCTTGGGCACTTGGGCCTACGTGTTGGAAAAAAATAATCAAGGTGGTCATAATACCCTGCCAATGTCATGGTGTCTTTTGAAATACTTTTATCCTTGTTCTCGCGCGCATAGTCTCGGCTTTTCCAGACAAATGTACCCGCCACATTACAACACCTAAAAACACATTTGTGCGGAGTGTTTTGATGTCTTAGCTGCGTTTACCAGACATCCGGAATGCGGTATAGGGATGCGGAATCCCCGGCGGAACGATATGTTGTATACGAAAATGCATTGCATTTTCCGCTTCCGCGTTCCGCAATCCGCATTCCGCGTGTCAGTTAAACGTAGCTTTAGAACCGATTCTAGGTTATTATCAAGGAAATACATAGGATCATCTACTGCGGGATGCGAAATATTTCCTTCCAATAAAATTGGATGAGAAATTGTACTAAAGGCCGCCGTACACGATAATTTTTTTCCTACGATATATTTTGTAGGACTATATTTTACCGTGTATGACGGGAAACATCGTCCCATTTTTGTCGTATTGGAAAAATCCACAAATAGGTTCTGTCCTATTTTTCCTGTACGCCGTGGTAGCAGATTATTGTACAACTGACGCATTGTGTCCATTTGTCCGCATAATAGGTCAATCCTACAAAAAATATTACCCCGTGACGGGGTCATATTTTTCACCACACACAATCAAATTTACGCTGCAACGTAATACTTCATAGGAAATTAATGGGATCATCTAGGCGGGATGCGAAATATTTCCTTCCAATAAAACTGGATGAGAAATCGTACAAAATATTTCGTAGGAAAAAATGTATCGTGTACGGCGGCCTTTAAAGTTAAGAAAAAAAATGGGTTGCACCATCGACTCGTCCTAAAGGCTGCCGTGCACGATACATTTTTTTCCGACGAAATAATTTATTTCCTACGATTTCTCATCCAATTTTATCGGAAGGAAATATTTCGCATCCCGCTGTAGATGATCCCATTTTATTTCCTAGGAAATATTACGTTGCAGCGTAAATGTTATTCTGTGTGACGCAAAAATATGACCTTGTCACGGGGTCATATTTTTTGTAGGATTGACCAATTTCATGCGGACAAAGTAGCACAAAGCGTCAGCTGTACAATAATCTGCTACCACGGCGTACACGACAGGAATTATTTCCAATAACATTTTATTGTACCAAAAAAAAGGACAGAACCTATTTGTGGATTTTTTCCAATACGACAAAAATGGCAAGATGTTTCCCGTTATATACGATAAAATACATTTCTACAAAATATTTCGTACGAAGAAAATGCATCGTGTACGGCGGCCTTTAGGAAATCGATAAATTTAGGACCAGACACCAGAATATAACTGGTCACGCGTGGCAGCCTAATACATTTCCCCAAAATTCTAGAGCAGCCAAAATCTACGCAAAACAGTGCGTTCTGTTCTGGGACACGTTCTGAAGAATTATACCTTCTTTTTAAACATCTTCGCTCGCGGATACCTCACAGCTTCGTGTTTCTCCATGCATCTCCCCCGCCGATCACTCATCTGACAGACAAGGCTGCCGCATTTTGGAATCGCTACGAAGGTCGTACAATTCATGACCATGAGGCAGACAGCAGCACAAGAAATACGCGACTTTTCACTCCATCATCCAAAGACGGTGACTGTAAACTCCAACCTGTCACGACGATTTGGTAAATAGTGAATTTCATCTCGAGAGCCGAAAAAATCCGTGTGTCTATGTGGATGTTGACCTACACCGTGACAGACCTCGGTTTTGACACTGGGTGACTATTTCGAAGCCCTCCGGCCATATTCGCGAAAATCTAAGCGACCATCAGTGACGTCACAGCGAAATCTTGCAACGTAAAGAAGGAAATTGAAATCTAGCGTGTAACGAGTAATCGGTTGTGAGCGTACGTTCTGTACCGATCAGAAAGGGGAAACGGTAACAAGATTATAAGGAGTAAGCCTGATCTTAACTTTGACGTGCTAATAATTTAGTTAATGGCCGTTTGTGAACAGATGATATGAACCCCTGGTGAAAATGCAGGAAGACTTGTTTTGGAAAACAGGTTGATCGCTGACGAAGTACCGGTAATGACGTAATCAGTCAATAACTTTGTTGTTTGTGTGTATTGAAAGTGACAAGTAGAAGTATTGATCGCCAAATTGAACGACGTTTTGTCTTGTCATGTCTTATGCATTGTTTGCTGTCACATTGGTACAGTTGTCCTTTAACGTCTTCTGGTCTGGGCTATGCATGTTTCCCTCCACCCCCCCCCCCCCAAAAAAAATCGAACAATCATTGATATGAAGAGGAAGGTTAGTTCCGGCTAGGACAGAGTTAATGGAACGACAACAACGAACGAGTTCCGTAGTAATATCGTATTGATTCGAAATTATATGGGGCCTAAAGAACAAGCGTACTTCACTACCCAGTCCCCTGAACGACTTATAGCAATGGCTGGGGAATCTCTTTAGAAGAAAGAAGAGCCTGACTTGAATATTCCCGTCCACAACAAAATAGTTCCTTGCGCCACTAATCTTTCTGCGTAATTCGGTCGGTCGGTCTCTACGCTGCATAGGCACATCGGCACGTCATAGCGCACGTCAGAGCACGCATCGCTTTGGCGCCAAAATCAACGCCATTTGAATTAGGTCTACATGCCTACATTGTTTCTCATTCTGCTGCTTTGCATCACGTCCGTTAAATTCGTTACGAGTTTAAAATTGAAACAACAAAAAATCAGTTTATCTCTTATCCGAAAATTCTAGTCGCTCCTATCAACCTGAAAGGAAAGGAAGGGGGTTCGGGGGTCTCCCCCGATCACAATAAAATCAACATAGGCCCCAAACTGACATTTGCCATTGGGCTATTTTTCCTTGCGTTCTGTTATTTCTCCACCAGGATATTCACGCCGATCTTACTGCACAAAAGTCAGTACTGCAAAGACAAATATTTAAGGACAATCACAAACAACTTTATTTCCACGCATATCCCATTCATTAACATTAGGCTTACAATACAAGATACAGAATATAGCACAAAATTGACACACAAAATGATAATAAGCAAGAAGTCAATTTCCAGAATTCACGAATTGTCGACCCCAACCGGGGTCTTTTTCAAGTGGAACTTTACAATCTGAAACTCTAGAAAAGACTGAGCTGAAACCCGAATGTAGAACTAACACCTGTGTAGACAGGATGAGTGAGCAATTAAGGAAAGAATAGTGTCCAAGCACCATGGATGGTTGCTGGACCTAATAAAGGGAGTGGATGTAATTAAAGAGAAACTGATTTAGCTGAAAGAAAAGGGTTTAATAAATATGAAATGTGTAATACATAACAAGCACAAAGCAAAAAGATACACGAAGGGTAACACAAAACCGGTCTTAAATCGATGAAAGTAGAGTAATTTCAAGACAATCCCATCTGTAGTTTCTTCAAATTTGCACCAGAAACATTGCAGATTTTTATCAAATGTCCCATAAGTCACGATGGAATTAACCAAGTGTCACCACTGCGAATTTCATTTAAATTGGGCCAATACTTTCTGAAATATGCACACTTTGGACATGGGAGCTTTCTTCCTCCAGCCCCTTTCTACATAGGTAGGTAGGTTAAGTCAATGTAAAAAGGAATTTAGCATACCTTGAACTTTCAAGGCCAAGTTCTGTACAAACTTGGTCGCTCAGCAACCTTGGATGGTCACATATTTTCTTCATCACTGACAGAATCGCCAGTGGTGATTTTTTCTTCGAGAACTGGTCTCCGACACGGTCCAGCTCGAGAAATTCTCTGTAGATCTTCTTCTGGCTGTCACTGAGGAATACCCAGATGACGAGGTCATCTTTTTTGCTGAATGCTGGCATTCTGAAATCAAAGATAGTGATTCCAATAGACCATTCTCAAATTACCAGATCTGCGCACTTCTTCCGAATTAATTTCAACCAGAACCTCGATCTGAAACCAGGTGACGTGACGCAATCCATGATTCAGCAATGGCCGACTCTGACGCAACGTCTTTGACGTCACTGTCGTGGGGTTGTCTGCGTTACGACATTCACTTTCAGACCGAGGTTATGGTTGAAATTTCGGCGGAAGTGCGCAGATCTTTCTTGTTTACATCAATTTGAGAACGGTCTATTCTAACAATTATGTTTGGACTGTTTGCATTGAAGCATTACATGTTTGTACTTATTTGTATTAGTACATGTATGTTGTAGTTCAGCCGAGTAGAAGCACTTCGCAAAAGTGTCACAACCGAATACCATAGCATTGATCACTCCTGAGGGTTATCGACCAAGATATAAAATGTTCGATAAGGCCTTATGTTGGTTAAGGGCGAGCCATCATTGTGAATTTTCATATTGCTTCAATCCAGGCCCCTCTGAGAAAAGCAATAAAGACACCTCCAGTTGACTGTTTTTATGGTCCAATGTGATCACTGTGCTTTATAGACACGGAAAATGAGGAAAGTCCCAAGGATTACAGCTTAATTACATTACATAATCGTAAACAAAGAAATTCACCAAACACGAAAAACAGGTACAATTTTCTTGGAGAGGAAGCATGTAAATGACACATTGAAGGTGTGGCAACAATATCACAAACCCATAGAACCTGGGGTGGCGAGGGCGTCCTGACATGCTCTTCATGTACACCATACACGCTCAGTAGAAAAAGGACAACCAGGAAGTAAAATCAAAATCCAATATGGCCGCCCTGTTTTGGAAAATCTGGCAGCATGCATGGAAATCAAATGCCGAGTACTCTATACCTGTTGAAAATATTGCTGTCAAAATGGGTGGACTAAATAGAAAAAACCTCGAACTTTATGATCCACATGTCGTTTGATCCTCAACATGTACCATTTCGTGGGAAAGTGTACCGATTACTAGTCTTTTGTTTCAACTTATTAGCTAATTAGTGCGTTCCAAGATACGTCTCATTCAATTCCTTTTGACTTATCGACCCCGCAGGTGCCTTCATTTCCATCATATATCTTGTACTTTTATGGTATTTTGACATCTTTTATTTACCACGCCTGGCCACGTTTCAAAAATTGAAAACGTTGGCTCGCCCTTAAAGCGGTTAAAGCTGAACTGCATGAATAAAAACTGGAGATCCGAGCACTAAAACAAGACCACCACGCCACGGTGGTGGTCAAGAGAAATGCAAACGACAAGGCACTTTCAAAACACCTCCGAAACATGATAGACTACCAGGCTATTTGGTGGCGCCACTGTATTCACCCTGAGTCAGTCAATAGAGCAACATCAGGACATGGCATCCAGTGACTTAGAGAGTAAAGTCGGTGACTATTCCAGTGTGGTGACTCAAATCTGAGGGTACGCATTGTAAGAGCTTCCTGTCTAGCAGACGACACATTTTAGCTTAGAACAATGACCTATATCGTTTAAATAAAAGCGCATATGCAGGAACTAAAACCGTGGAGACAAAGAGACAGCTCTACCATAATGTAATACAGGCATGAATTGGCTGTTGTATGCTGTGGTGAAGCAATATACACAAGAAAGGTGTGTTGAGACAAGTTAATTGCACTTTTTTCAACTAAATAGGCATCGACCCCAAATTAAACTCATACATAGTTGAAGATGATAGTCAGGTATATGACCAATAATTGACCCGTAATATGCGATAACACTTATAAAAATTGGGAATTTGCAAAACTGAGTGTACGCATTGTAAGACTGCCTGTCTGAACGAGTGTACGCATTGTAAGACGATATGTATAGGTTGAGGATAATTCTTATTTTATCCCTTTGGTCATAATTACCGCAATCAATTAAATATTCTTTCTCCAAATACACACACATCGCGCGAGTCATGTATGCATTATTGCTCATATCAAGTACATTGCGTTTCTGTGAAAATATATTCAAATAACAAAACTATGGCAAAAGAAATAAAATAAGATTTATGTGCAACATGTTTGCAATTATACCAAATTGAGTTTCTGAAACTCAGACGAGTGGTGTATTATTTGTTGATGCCGAAGTTATTGCCATTGTACCACATATTTTAACTGCGCGCAATCACTAAAGAACCCTGACCAACCTCATGCTCAAGTTCCTACGGATTGTACTAAGTCTACCCAGGCTCTGTCACTTGGACACTATCTCTTGATGTGTCTCGATAGAAAGCCTGAGATTGAATACAGTGGCGCTACCAAATACGCTGGTGGTCTATCATGTTCTGGAGGTGTTTCGAAGGGCGTTTGCACTTCTGTAGACCACCATACTGCGGCGCTGTGGTTTTTGTTCATGCAGTTCAGCTTTAATGAAGAAAGACAGCATTGAAATTAGACACGCATTGAACGGTGGCGAAAAACGAATCCAGAGGTATAAAATTGATCGTTTTAAGGAAAACAACAAAATATGTGACCTCTAATATTTTCTCACTTTACCTGATGAGGGCTAGCAGGATGCTGCCGAAAACGTAGCTTGTATTAGTGTAATATACAGACATGATAATCATATTTTGGATTTGCTCGTTTTTATGGTTTTATGTTTTTTTTCGAATTTTTGGGTTGTTTGTTCGAAAATGCTTGTTTTATCCCTTCGAAGACAACACCGTTTGAGGCACGCCTGGATGTCCGTAAAGCATGGCGCACACGAGCGATTTTTTGAGCGATTTTCTAGGCGACCGGCCTTGCGATCACAGCAGCGACTGAACATATTTTTAGTTTTTTTAGTTTTTGTTGACTCGTTTGCGCCAAATGCTTCATTGGAAGGTCAGTGATGTCGCGGATGACATCATTGATCGACCTCAAAGGTAATTATCGCATGCGACGTAGTAGTCGCATCGGTAGTCGCCCCCGTTTTAGTCGCTCGTGTGCGCCATGCTTAACCAGACTGGGCCGTCACGTTGTACCGTAATTAGAGAGGTTAAGATCTTGAACGCGAACGACAAACGCGAACGGGAATGACGTCATTGTCGTTCCCGTGAAAAATTCGCGTATATCTGGTTAAGAAGTGAATTAACCAGGAACGTGAACGCCCTCTATTGTTTAAGTAATAGGAGCAGTCAGCCGCGCATATTGCTAACAGATGGCAGCACAGTCTTAGCGGACCAAATGTACAGGAAATCTATTATGATCGCTGCTCGATCGATAATGACTGGGTCCGCTAGATGCATTGAATTGGGCCCTAGTGACACCTAGTGGTCAACTCGCTGACAGCTCCTATTGGGCATGCATTGTTCGTGTGTCTCGAACAATGGTAGTTTATATTGGTACAATCTCCGACGCTGAGGTCAGACGGTTTCACCTTACTGACTCTGCCACCTGCAGGTCCGGACTATTTCAGCGGAGGATCGTATTATATAGGTCACAGCAGTTTCCAGTAATGCAAATGGAACTGAAGTATTTCATGGTTTTATCCAAAAATGAAACCCATGCGACCCAATTTAATTCCCGTTCAAACGACAAATCGCCTGTTTCTACGTTCACTGTGGTCAACGTACACCATCGACGACAGGAGTACACCAGCATAGACGAACTTCCGGTTGGATATCATTATATGGGTTTGGAGATTTTTGTTCGTTTTTTGATGGTATTCTGATAAAAGCGATATAACCACTTGCACAGGATTTACGACTGAATGTAGGTTTACCGGCCATTCGGGTATTTTGACCAAAAAGAACACTTAAAGGTGCTCTAGTTCGAATTGTAAACATTACGGTTTGTTTATTTACATGGTTGATTATAATGGTTATTTTTCCTCGGACAGGTGGCAGCACCGTATATACCAAACATTAATGTTATCTATTTTTATATCTATCTTGATAAATATTCTTGTAACTGAAATATATTTATGTATTTACGCTCAAAAACAAACAAAAAGTTGTGAAAGGCGAGATTTATTTCGATTTTATCTGATTTGTTAGTATTGGTTCCTTCTTCCTGATCTTCAACTTAGAGACAAAGGTCGATATTCATCATACGGTGGTTTATTCAAACATCCCCCCGTGCTGACATTTACAATTCGCTGAAAATATTTACAAGGTTTTAGGATTCGGACAGGTAATATAGGCTAATGAGAATTAACATCGAGCATTAAATCGGAATGGGAATATTACAGTACAACTTACAGAACTTTGTCCCTTCATAGAAAACCTGTTCCTGGGCCCTATGCCCTGTTCCTTCTCCAAGTGGAGCCCTCAAAAATTTAAGTAAATCTGAGACAAGCTTGTAAAATCAAGGTTCTTATACCCAGTCAAATCTGTTGTACATCATACATCATACCAAAATAGAATCTTGGTTATACCAATTCAAAAGGAATCTATAAAATCGATCAATCGTAAAGAAGAATCAGGTTTCAAAGAGAATCA
>NMRB01001676.1:114660-155968 GCA_002633025.1 Notospermus geniculatus | reverse complement strand
AAAATTTGTCTGCGACAAACTTTTTGTCGCTCGCCGAAAAATTTTCAAAAAGTGGAAAATTTTGCTCGCCGACAAAATTTTCGTCGCTCGCCGAAAAATTTTCAAAAAGTTGAAAGTTTGCCCGCGACAGAATTTTCGTCGCACGCCGAAAAATTTTCAAAAAGTAGAAAATCTGCCCGCCGACAAAATTTTCGTCGCTCACAGAAAATTTTTCAAAAAGTTGAAAATTTGTCCGCGACAAACTTTTCGTCGCTCGCCGAAAAATTTTCAAAAAGTGGAAAATTTGCTCGCCGACAAAATTTGCGTCGCTCGCCGAAAAATTTTCCACGTTCTCCAAGTCAGGGGGCCTGTTGGCCAGGCGCTACTAACCCTCCCCCTGAGCTGGTTACTTCGGGATGTATCCCAGCATGCAGAGCATGATGTCACTTCCGACATACATCTATCCATACATCGGCATGCAAAAGAAATAAAACGCACCAAGGTTGTCTGAGTATAAAAGTTCACTTTATTGCACTTTCTTTCAATTTTGGAAGTTTGAAAGCTCCCATCCTGAAGAAATCAGGTCCTCTTAGCATAGCTCCCGAACTCGCACGCACGAGTTAGGGAGCTATGCTAAGAGGACCTGATTTCTTCAGGATGGAAAGCTCCGTGAGGACCAGGTACTTCCTGGCATACATCTACATCAGGTTGTCCTCCGTTGAAGTTTCTCTATGGGATATGTGTGTCATAGCATTTATGTACCAGTTGGTGTGAAACGCAGGTTGTAGATGGTTAGGTTTATTGTTAGTGTCCAATGACGAAGACAGATGTATAGGAAGTATTGGCGGCAAGTCAACCTGCAACCTGCATTTTTACCAACCATGTATGTACAACGTGTGTCACATCACACTGTCAGTACGAACATGTTATCACAGGTATTGTACACCGCAAGCCAACACTCCATTCTTATTGACACCGGTACCATACGTAAGTAAATCACTAGTTATTAAGATTGTGGTGTTGTGCAAAGTTCTGGGGATGGCCAGATGAATGCATGCAACATCAGCAAGCTTTCAGCATTACTATCAGCCCTACTCTCGCTCAATCCAAGTGGCAGGAGCCTAGTTTGAAGGGCGAACTGACCGTAGGCCTTGATACATCACGATGCAAGCTTTTGACAAAATACAGTCATTGCCAATCAAGCACAGGCTACACGTACACTGTTTTGGGAGCTGAAAAGTCACTTTTGAACACATGTACAGCTTCCAAAATGCAAGCAGTCCCAGAATGGCATTTCGTTTCTTCACCTGACGCACGACCAACTCCACTTCAAGTTGCTGCTGATTTGTGACTCAGGTTATCAGCTCCTGGAATGGAGAAGACAGAAAAGATAAGAGGGCTACGTCATAAGACTACACCATCAGGCTGACTTTACATCAGGTGACACGCGACACGAACACGCAGGCGAACAAAGGTTTCAATGATGAATCCTTTGTGAAGCCATTGTTCGCCTGCGTGTTTGTGTCGCGTGTCATCCGATGTAAAATCAGCCTTACGTTTGGTAGTTACATGTAAGACGAGTCCAAGGGTCTGCAACCATTAGACTGGAAGTGTAAGGGGAAATGTTCAGAAAATGACACTTCACACAAGAGATTCCTGGAGATTTACATGTGTTTCAACTTCCTTCTTATCTTGTTGACGAAGTTAATGAATCCAAAGATTTCGTAAAGTGCTGAGATTTGGAGCACACCACCGCAGGTGAACCACATGAATATCAGTAAGTGTAGGCCTACTATTAGTACCATGAACACATGAAAAATCCATGATACAACATGCTAAACTGAAGAGCAAAGAAAGCAGTTGAGTTACCACCATCCAAGATTTATAGACAGTCCCTAAAAAACATAATGGCCATAAAATCTGGGCCAAAGACCATGCAGTCATCGTGTATAGAAATGAAAGAAGAGGGGGCAAGATTTGACACCAACACCACACACTCGGACATAAGACAGCAGAATGGAGACGGACAGGATCATCACATTGGAGAGAGACAGAACATCAATAAACTGGTCCTGGTCGATTACAAGCAAAGAAACAAAATCACAAGGATACCAATAAAGTAATGAATCATGAAAGTAACTGCTGGGGCCAAGTGTTGGGGCATGCTAAGAGAATTATATGTAGAGGGAAGAATGCAGTCATTAGGGAGGTTTCGCAAGCGCCCGGTTTAAGGCCATACGACGACGTTTATCTATTGTGTGGGTATACCCAAACAATAGATAAACGTCGTCGTATGGCCTAACCGGGCGCTTGCGAAACCTCCCTATTAAGAAAGCAATATTCAATTAATGAAAATGGGAGCTCTTCTATCCACAACAAGAGAAGGACAAGCAAGTTTTGAAAACAAACAGCTGTACAAATACAAGGCTCTGCTTGTGTCTGAAGGCTGGTGGAGAGGACGGACTGTCGTATCTTTACATGTCTGTTTCTAAATATGCTTTCTGTCAACAATAAACATGTGCCTAGGTCAACTTGCACGACAATGTACAGAAGTATGACTTGGCAGGGGCGGATCCAGGATTTCCGAAAAAGAGGGGGTGCCCTGGGTTACAAACATTGAAATCTGTGGTGAATGTCAATGATTTGCTCCAAATTTCAGAAATTCACGGCCGATTTCACAGATTTGTTGGGCGAAAGGGAAAGCGAGTGCCCAGGGTGCCCGCCTCTGAATCTGCGCCTGCTGTATCAACGGCCTCCAGCTCAACCTTACAGCAAGCAGTGACTGTACAGCTGTTTGCAAAAGACTTGCCTCTGGGAAGACAAGAATAATCTACCTCTACTGGTCACAGAAAGACTTCATTTGTGGAGCCTAAAAGGATATAATCTGGGGAAAAACAAATAAAGACAAGCTAAAAATATCCCGACAACATCCACAGTTATGTTGATCATTCAATTTCTCATTCTACTTTATCATTTGCTGTCACCTTGTCAGTACAACCCAACAACACGGTGTTAAGGTATGAATAGAATCTGCATAATTTGGTTAAATTCAATGAAAGGATTCTGGTATAAGTACATGTAATTCCATTTTTCCTTTTTTTGTTAGTTGCTCTGTTAATGGTTAAAATTGTCATTCACCCCGCTTTAGTTAGGCCTAGTTGCTCCATTAATGGTTAAAGTGTTGTATTCCACCACCAGTGTTTTAGTATAAATGTAGCAAGCTGTTATCAAGTTAGTGGGTTATGGTTGAGGGAGGGGTCCTTCATACCTTCACCCATTGGAAAACGTTGAAGAAGAAATACCAGTTATACTCAGATGTCTGTAATAAAGAGAATTTCTGCTACAAGTCCACACATTGAGCAGGACAAGGGATCAGTCTTATCAACATTGTAGAGAGAGACATATCCATCATGACAAATGGGTCTGACACGAGACAGGGAATACTGTTAACAGGGTTTACATATACACATCAGTGAATCACACCCAAACTGTACGAATTCAAGCCCTAGTTCAGAATTCACCCTGGCATTAACTCACCTTCCTGCTTTGAGTGTCGATACTTGACTTCCGCTGACCTGCCTCCCATGAGCGTGGTTGTAATAAGAGCTGTTTGAGATGTAGCTGATGCTGCACTTGCCGTACTGTTCCTACGATTCGGAATCTGGCTCCTGACACTGGAAGCAAAACTCTGCACTTGATACATCGGTTGGAATTTGTCTCTCAACAACTCTAAACAAACACAACAGGCACATTGAATAGTCCTAATAGCTGCTATCAACAGATGGACAGTTTTACTTGTAACTAATGAAGGCACAAGTGAAAAGACACCCACAACCCGGCTCAGTCAAATCATACATACTTCTCAATGATTTCAGAGAGATATTCCATGTATTGCACAAGCTCTTTTTCACCAAATATCTGGAATGAGCAACAAGATTTGGTAAACTTCAGAAGAAAACTTGATCAGCCAAAGGTTACTGTAGTACGACAACCTTCTCTGGTACAACTCTTGTGATGCAGATGGCACATTAGATACCTGGGAAATTTATAGAGGAAACAAGAAGATTGCTCCAATATCAAACCATATGATGCCAAACTAGATAGATAATGAGTAAAGTGCTTTGTCCAAGGGCAAGATGATAATATACGTTAAGTAACTTACGGCAGGATCATGACGGGCATTATCATATGCATCAGCAAAGTCATGTATTAATTCGACTTTAGTTGTTTTTAATGGTCCTGTTGTGAGGTTAAGTAAATACTGCCGCAAATTCTGGCCGACTTTTCGAACCAAACGACTGTCATAAAACTTGATTTCCTGATCTGAAACATAATCAAGGAAAACATCCACTTTCTTTGTCATCTCCTTTTGTCCTACATCCTACAACTACCAAGAGAGACAGCTGAGGATGATCAGTGCTTGTCAGAACTTGGCAAATGAATGGATGAATGACACACGAGACAAAAGCACTCATCCTTATACAATCCATCTTACCTAAAAGCTTCAGTGAATCAACTGCTTTCATTCTGAACAGAAAATGACAATCTGAAAAAGAGCAAAACACATCATGGCTCAGTTCTCTGGCTAGCAGTCAAGGACTTTGGTTCAAAATCCCACTGCTAACATGATGAGATCTGGTTACAAAGAGCCCTCAGATACAATGTACCTCACCTCATCCAAGTCAAGCTCAACTGCAACACAAAGTAGTTCAGGTCCTTACCTTGAGTCCTACCATTTTCAAATGCTTCTTCATACAATGTTGACATCAACTTTGGCTCCACTTTAATTTCAGATACTCTTTTCAATCGCCGGTCGATTTCATATCGAAGAGACTGCAATCAAAAGAGAGAGAGATAGAACTCATGATGTTTGTCTAACTGCTGACATTGCCAGGGCATTAGTATGAAGCTATCAGACATAACAAAATGACCTGAACCACTCTGAAAGCATGAAATGGTCAACTTGCCTTTGGTGCATCTCGTCCTATTGGAGCATGAGGAGCTTTATCAGACTTAAGGGTAAACCTCGTAATTTGACGTTTTGCAAAAACAAATATAATTATGAAAACCTGCAAAAGAATTGAAAGAAAATAACCAACAGCTCATGTAGTCATGATCCAAATAGCAGCTAGCTTCTTTTCATACATTTTCTGGTGAATTCTAGGATACTGTCTAATGCTGGGCAAGTCACTGCAAGAAGGTTGGATAATGGTACCCCAAACTTCATTTTCAAATTAATCTTCTTTGAGTGCAGACAACAGGTCTACTTACCAAAGTCCCACAAGCTATAAAAAGCACAACACTAACAAGAGAAAATTCTTTCGACATAGACATAGTGTCTTGATGATCAGAGACGATCCGAAGCTGAACTACAAGGGCTTCTCTGTCTGGGTCATTTGATCAACCTGAAAAAATGAGAAAGATGGCACAGTTGGGACAGATTGGGTGCTGTTAGTGTTGTTGGCTCGTCAATACAAAACCATACATAGCATAGGCCCAACATACACGGTAGCCAGTCAAAACGTCCCAATGCCAGAACGTCCCAGCAATTCCAGTCAAAACGTCCCGTTTTATAAATTTGGAAGTTGAGGGTTAGAAATGTCTGGATGGAATGGTGAGTGCGGTAGGCCTATTATTCACCTGACTGGAGAGACAAATCAATCACGTTACTGTTGTCACAGCAAGGGATCAGATCGACAGATCCTCTAGGAATGTAGGTCCAGTGACAGTGTCAAGGGCCTGACTTGAATATTCACTACATTGAAAAAATAGTTCCAGCGGAGGCGAATAATGGTTGTGGTTCGGACCTTTCCGCCAATGCTGGTATCATCGGCACCGGCACTTGTATGTAGCGCCGATGCGATACATCACCACCACCGGCACCGGCACATCGACAATTATTAATGCAGCATTGGCGCATCTGGGTATCATCGACACCGGCACTTTCAGCGCCGATGAGAGTACATCACCACCGGCACTGGCACATCAACATCGGCAAGAATGTTTTCTGCGTTGATCTGGGTCGCATATCTGGGTATCATCGGCACCGCGGCACTTCACCACTGGCACATCAACAATGTTAATGGTTTCGAGGTCTCCAGAAAGTTTATGCGTTAGTTTTGTCTAATTTTTAGGTTAATTTGGGGAGTCCGTGGTNCCATAAAAAATAGATTCTGTTCATGTTTAAGATTCTGTTCAAGATTATGTATCCGCATATTCATAACCTACAATCCAACTATTGAATGTAGTAGACTAGGCCTAATTTCAACACAGAGAGACAACATTTAGAAGGATTATTTCACATGAACCCCTCAGGAACCACTGAGTTGCACAAATTCCACCCAGAATCCTCAGGTTTCCATTGACAGGTCTGTTTGGAACTGTTACTCACCACCCAAGGAAAAGATCAGTGAACATCTTCCATCTTAAGAATCAGGTGACCAGCCCGAATATCTGGGCCAAATTTTTCAAACAGTAGTTCCTTTAGAGTTGACAACAAAGCTAACAGACATGCTATCGTCCATTCCTCAGCTGACCTCAACCCATTGAGTGTTACACACCCACTGATGCCTCTGACGTACAACTGGTCCTGACCTCCACATCTGTGCAGACAGAACATCTATCCTGCTGTATTTTACCAAGAGTGAACACCGAGCACCCTTGGAGGAATTCCTCCAAGGACCACCATACCACAGCTGCATCCAATGAGTTAAGGCCAGCCATTTGGATCATATTCTATGGCAAAAATCTAGCATTCTTAAGCTTAAACACACCATACATGTACTAGTGTAGTTTGTCTATTACAAGAAGTAAATCACAGTAAAATACTTATGTTGAAAACGGTTCTGCTCTGGCGTGACTGATACCAAGATGTGAAATGTTATCTTCATTGTCTACAACGCTGACTTTGAAAGCAGGATGGTTATGCATTTATTTATAGCACTGAAACTTGTGAATAGCTGTAGAGATTCCAGTTTCAGACTTCTAAGTGGTATTCTCCAACATGATATTAGAAATCTGTCTATCACTCAGCAGAATGACATCATTCAGACTCGAGTCTTTTCCTAATGATGCTCATCCCAAATAGGCCCTACCAGCAGCTGAGAGAGAAGAGAACTTGGTATGTAACTTTGATTGTATGTAGCACTATACTTTCCAATATTGAACTTCCAGGCAGAATACAGGAATGTTTTCTGACACAGTCTCTGTGAACTGATCATTAATCTCCTAAAATCACAGATCGTGCGGGATGAAATGTGACGATCCAGCTGAGAAAATCACTCAACAATCGAAATCTTGCTAGATTGTGCCATGTTCGTTGTAACAACTGCATCTTTTGCAATGAAATGCTAACAACACACTGGATTATTCAATGACTCCTGATCGGGTAAAGTCCGTACTTTTAAAGATCCATCAGCACCACAGGAGTAGAGGTGACCGTCCGGCACGAGCATTGTCTGCATGACTCCTGAACCAACGTTACGGAAGAGGGTACTTTTGGAGTGTTCACCCGGGAATGATGCCACGAGGTTGTGAACGGAGAGGCCCCAGAGCTGAAAAACACATATACATGTGAAAGAGGTGGAGAGCACACACTGGTAGGCATGGTACCGGTAGTCATTTGGAGGTGAGGTCATAATATATTCCAAATGGGAGTTGGGTCTAAAAGATTTGGTATTGAATTGACACCATATAAATTCTACTTCTGAAATTGGGATACGCTTCTCACCTTAACATCTCCTTCTGACGACCCAGAGACAAAGTATTCCTCGGTGGGGTCAAGGGAAAGGCACCTAATGGAAGAGTCGTGACCCTGGAACGTATGACGCAACTGACGTTGACGAATGTCAAATACGCCTGGCAANATATATGGTTGAATTAATGGCCCACAATTAGAAATTTTTGGAAAATGAACTTAAAGGTAATTAATTAAGGAGGATTTTATGAAATTAAACCTGAGGTGATGGCGTCATAATTGACCGCAGTCGTCAAGTAGATGTATTCGCCCTGATGTCGCCAAGCACACCATAGTAACGTTGTGCATGATTATGACGTCATAATCAGGCTTCCTCCCGTCGTGCTCCAGTGCAGTTCTCCTGCGTGGCGTCATCAAGGCAGGGCGGCGTCACCAAGCCCAGTGAGACGTCAACTAGGCCTGACGTTCGTCAAAACTTCGTCGCGTCGGTTGGTTCGCATCGGGTTTTTCATCATCGCCGTTGAAAAACCCGATGCAAATAGTTGTTACACATCATTGTTTCTGACTTTAATATTCTCACGTCCTCCAAACATTAGGCCAAATTGATTTAGGCTATATCTTCACCAATAAAGGCATAACATTGCCAACGCCAAATTCTCGAATTCTGGTTCCGTTTACTCTGGATGCAGACTTACGGCAGGGTATGGTAATGCCGATGTCGATGATGAAGAAGCTGAGACCTACTGCCTATTGACATGATAAAGGATACATATTTCTCCCTTCTTCCCACCTGAGATCAGCACCTGGTGTTGAGGGGCATAGATAACGGCTGGACAACCTTGGTCATGGCAGGAAAATGCTGGAAGAGAAACCAAGCGAATGAGTGAAATATTCCAGATTCAGGTGGCCTTGGTACTGAGGTGTTCTCCAGACTGTGCTATCTGCTAGAACACCTCACCTTGCAGCAGTCCTGCCCCTTCTCATCTACACACACATAACTAGGCTGAGCGGATCTCGGACATGTTAGGAGTTGTACCACCCAATCAACTGAAAACCATGCCATTCCCTGACCCAATAACAGTTACCTTGAATCAGACTGTTTTTCTGTGGCAGTAGCGTGTCCCATAAGCAGACATTCTTGTTCTCGGTTGAATGGCCTGAAGATGCTATCAGACTCGATGATCCAACAAATGCAAAGTCGTACGTGGTCTTGTTGTGGCAGTGAAGATTCTGAAATGGAAAATGGCAAACAGTGCATCAGAAATTGTTGCCCATAACTCTGTGACAATCTTCCATTTGTGACGGCACACACGGAGGTCTATTTCAAGTAATACAGACATCGAATACGACATTCTTGCGATCACCCATAGCATCCACAGGGCAACCAGTGGTTCTGAAGTTGGTGCCCACACGCTGGAGACAACCTCTCACACCATGGAAGCATAGACTGTGTCCACATACTCATGTTTGTCTCCTGAACTCAGTATAGGTCACAGCAACTGAAGCTTCACAATGAATTGGTCAACCAAACTTCTTATGGGGACAAATCATGCACAGATGGCCCATGTACTTACTAAGAATGGTTTACTCATATTTGCCCCCAGCCCAACCTGCCACAGGCACACAGACCCCTCAATATCACTGACACCAAACTTGTTGCCTTGTAAGTTGAAGAGGATCTTGGTGACTTTAGGATGAGTGCCTGCCTGTCTTGGTGTTGTGATGCACTGGGAATGACCCCATTCCCACAACTTGACACAGCCGTCTTGTGCACCAGTAAGGTCTGGAAATACAGGCATGTAAATATGTTGAGTTCGAGGAGTTTGACTCTTTTTCAATTATTAATGATTCGACACAATTCCTCTCATTCAGTAGTCTCAATATCTGAGCCAGATCCAACATGACTACATGTAGGAGACTAAAGTCCAAGCAACAGCCAACTGTGAATGTGGAGGTGGCGGGCAAACAGCTCAACACATCCGACAAACCTGCACCCAGGAATTCTGGCCGGAAGCCACCACTCAGAAGCCGTGGGAGCAGCAGGTTTTTTCGAATGATAAGATTTACGTGTTCGATGGCTGAACGTAGAAGAAGAGCAACATTTGAACCCTGACCTCCTGCTCAGGAGTCTGGCATACCACTCCTGGGCTGGGTTGCACAAAACTCGTGTTAGCGCTAACTTTATGTTAGATGACGTAAAGACAATGGATTTTGACGTCATTTAACATGAAGTTAGCGCTAACACCAAGTTAGCGCTATCGTGAGTTTTGTGCAACCGGGCCCAGTTTGGAATGGAAGGTTAGTCTACCAAGGAGGACATTAATTTTTACTTACAATATGGGAGATTAGGGTGAGCACCCATCCTTCTCACTCCATTCACCTGTCTCTTGGTCATCTGGAAGATCAAGATACATCCATTTCAAAGTGGGAAGAGACTAGTGGGATCACTAGTGAGAGACTTGGATCACTGCTAGTCTCACGAGGAAGACTTTCTGGGCACAAACAAGTGAAGAACAAAAATCTTTTTTCCTACCATCCAAGTCCTTTTCATATTCAGACAAAGCGATGAGTCAGGAGAAGCCTGTCTCTCTATCTTGGTACATGTTACATGTATTTGATTTAGGTGTCCCAGAAAATACTACGGGACAATATTAGTGCACTGGTTAATAGTCCTTCAAACACAAGGAAAATAATCATGCATAACAAGGCAGCACAACGAAATCAGGAATACATGTATAAACACCTGTAATGTAATACAAATCCACAATTATGCAGGGAATTCATTGCCATGCTTTCTTGAACAATAAACAGACCGAGGGGAAGGGACAAAGCCAGGTAACATCAAAAGTTGATTTAAGAAGACAAACTCTTGAGGGAGGATGAAGCTACCATTCCAAGATCGGTCACATGTTAATATTTCTCTGAATTTGGTAGCAAGGAATATGCTAATGAAGCAATCCATATGCACTGAAGCAATGGACACATTTTTAGTGTTATTTTCTGTAAAAGATGCTCAAATCTTAGTAAAGAAACAAATGTAACATTTGGGAAAAGAAAAAGTAAGATGAGTTTGTAGCAATAACGTAACGAGCACAACAATCAGCGATGATGACAACACGCAGGACTCACCATGTTCATGAGCCGACGACTTCGGTCCACGATATAGCACGAAAACTGAGGGTTTTGGATACCAGGAATATTTAGACCCTTAATCTGGATATCCATTGAGAGAAAGCAGCGTAAAGAAAGAGAAAGAGGAGTTAGTCCCACAACCGGGGGAGGGGGGACACCGCATACCACAGATCCCAGTGCTCGGGGAGGCCAGCAAGCAAGAAACCACAGCCGGTACAGGAAACATGAACGGATTATGAAGCTGTCTTTTGTCATCGCGTAGTGTGTTTTTAGATAACTTTAATTGGCATTACTGTGTTCTTGTCTTGCTAACATCCAATGGCCTTAGTCCACAGCAGTTTGAGATGAGATGGCTTTGGAAACATTCAGCAGACACATGGGGAT
The DNA here is from genome assembly GCA_002633025.1 of Notospermus geniculatus. Taxonomy (NCBI): domain Eukaryota; kingdom Metazoa; phylum Nemertea; class Pilidiophora; order Heteronemertea; family Lineidae; genus Notospermus; species Notospermus geniculatus. The sequence continues at coordinate 144,777 of NMRB01001676.1, read as the reverse complement.
CGCCAGCTTTAGTATGAGAGAGCCAGAGGGCCTACATTCAAGGAGCGACATACACCTATCAACCAGGAACCTATTCACAAAGCCCCTGTAACTTTACGAGAACACCCCTGACCACAATTCAGTGCCAAAACAAACCACATTTTAAATTCCTATTCATATAGCTTGCCAATTTTTGACAGTTGTCCTGAATTGTACTGAGGCGGTGAGTATGCAAATCCTTTAATTAATAGAAATGAACAATAGTTCACTGGTGAAGTTACAATATGCTTTGTGAATAAGGTCCCTGTTCCCCCAGTCCTACAGCATGGGCCAGAGAAAGTGTCCCTCGAACAATAGGGAAACAATAGAAATGCTATTGTTAGAGGGACACTTTCTCTGGCCCACCCTGTAGAATAGATATGGCCCTGCATGTACCCGGTACAGTGGGTGTACACGTATTATGATGAGAGTAGGCCCTACTCAGTATTCCTTGGTGGATTACAGCTTGACTTGAGGGACTGGGTGGTGATATGAAACACACCATAAAAGAGACTACGTATTAAGGAATTATGGCAGGCAGACTGGACAGGGCCTATAAATACTGTATGAAACAGGCATAACTGTTTATATGCTTGAAATGCCATTTAAGCAGTGCATGGCAATGTTTAGAGAGAAAACAGCATGAGCAAGAAGCATTGGCCAGATTGTGACAGGCGTCATATGAATCTGTCATGGCTCAACTAACAAGAAATCCTTGGATACATCCTGATCAACCGTAAGTTCTACACCCATAGTTTTGACAGTAATGTAAACATATGCACACCATGGGTAGCAACGCCTCGATATACTTAAACAACAACACATGCTTTCAGCCGGGTGTACAATTCAAGAGATAAGAGCAGGGTCTCAGAGTGACCGGGCAGGAGGAGATGTTTATCTGCGGCAAGGGCAGGTGGGCAGTCCAGACATTTGCCGCAAGAGATTGAGAAAACAAGGATTGTTTCTGAGGCCTAATTCTTTGTATTAGACTCTACTTCCTGCCCAGTTGCTCTGAACGGGGTGCTTCATGTTCCTTGATAGTCCAGAGAGGCACACATCCACACAGAAGACAGCGTACTGAGAACAGAAGCATTTTGTGCACAGCATAGTTTCATCAATGATGACAAATGATGACACGTTCTGATGTCGAAAAGACATCTATAAGATGATTAGGATTGAATAGGTAATACCGACTCCACCTGCAAGGAGGTAGGCTACTCATCGAGAGGTAACCAGTGCTTCTTTACGCCTGCTCCTCGCGTCACCGCACCGGACGTTTGTGTGTGGTGATGAAGGGAGCGGGCACTAAGACTCACTGATTACCTCAGGATGTGAACTGTAGTCTTCTCGACAGTCCTCAAAATCGTTGACAGACTATCCCCTTGGACATGACGACATAACCTAGTCCAGTCTAGAACTTTGTCATGTCCAGAGGACTGAGACACCATGGCCATTCAATGGAGTCCGGGGCAAGAATCAATTCCTCAAGTCATGATTATGCCTATGAGAGATGAGATGAAGTTGGGTCCTTGGAGAAAAGCATGGATACGGCAGGCAATGATACAGCACAGTAGGATAACATATCTTCACGTGAGCTGATAGTTGGGGTCACAAAGGGTCTCAGCGTCGACACAAACTCAGACAGGTAGAGAAAGGAGGAAAGAAGCGTGTTTGTTATTCATTCTGTTGGTGTAGTCAGATCTCATTTCAACAGTTAAAGCAGATTTGACTATGTATTCAGAGTTCCCAGTGGTGTTTCACACACTGTATTATTCTACTCATTTTATTGATTACTGCATGTGGGCAGCCGGCGAGAGCTTCAGGTATGGTCTTTGGAGAACGGCAGGTGAAAAAGGCAAATTCATAACAGACCCCACTGCCATAACATGCATCATCAGAACCATAACACTCTGCAAGAAAATAAGTGTCCCATTTGTACAAGCAGAACCGGGTAGGTTTTCCCATTTTACATGTATTTTACAGAAGTTGAATCATCGGAAAGCCCAGACTTGACTTTGGTAAGCAAAATAAAACATTCCATGCCACTCCGTTTCTACCACCGTGAAGAGAGAATCCAAGTCATATGTAGGCCTTTGTCCGAAGATGAGACTGTGGCTTGAGCTCTCGGTGAGAGCCGAACGGCTCCAAGTCCAAGCACATCTCTGGAGCACGTGTGTTTCCCAACACCGCTCCAGACACAAGCTCCAGAGAGCATAAATCGGAGCTTTTGAGAGTTCAGGTATGTATAGATAGTAAACATCGGTGAAGAGAGAGAGTGGGGTGCACGAAATAAAAAAAATATGATAAAACATTATCTTTACCACACTATCAAGCTGAAATAGCGCAAAGAATAAAGATTAGCTATGGTCCAAGAGGAGTTGAGAGTGTCCGTCATGAGGACAACCAAGTTAAAATGGGGTGTGCAGCTTGAATACCAACCCAACTCTGTACTACTGTGTACTCAGTAGTACAGAATAGAGCTTCATACTTCAACTGGCCACAGCCCCACTGATCGCATGTAGAGGTACATGTACATGTACTGCCGTTTACCCTTGGCGACAGAATAATCCTATTATTGATAATCTACAAGTGAAACACAAGTTGACATTCTATGACATGTACACCACCTGGTGTCACTGACGAACATGCAACGATTCATGCATGTCATAAAGAAACAGACACACAGCTTACATCCTTAACATGACTGAAGGTACTTGGAGAAAACGGCTTGGAAAATAAACATTCAGTCACTGTTGATAGGTGGGAGTGTATCCATGAAAGTTACCAACAGTCCTCAGTGGGTTAACAAACTACGGACATCACACAAGGACAATATGAGACAGATCGTAGTGTGGTATAAAACTGAACGAAATAAGTGCAGGGATTTGGTCGTACAGGGACTTAACGAGACATTTCTGCTGTCACGGATTCATCATGTACAAAATACGAAAAAGATTATGGGTGACATGGATGAAGACAGGACAAATACGGGAATATAGGTAATGAGTGGGAAACAACGGTAGGTGATTTTTCAGTTTGTCACATCAATGCCTAGAAATACATGTAATTTTCCATGAAGTTATCCACCCATCATGTACATGTAAAGGTAAAGCAAAGGGGGCAAAATATCCCATCACAGCCAACGTTTAAATCACCCCCACCACACAAAAACACTAAAACTTCCAATTCACCAATCATGATCAACAGTTTGAAGGCTAAATACTCCCTACCACCAAACAGAATCTCAAAAGTATTGGATCTCTACTGACCCCTAACTGTCGTACTTACCACGTTTCCACCACGACCTGTTTGACCGAGTGATGGCGCCGGGACGACCCCAGGAGCAGCAGGTGTAGACAGCGAGGACTGAGAAGGTGTCGACATCATCCCTCGATCCTGGGAGACGCTGACGATCAGGAAGTCTTCAGGTTCAGACTTGGATGGTAAAGGACTGGAACAACAACACATCATGTTGGCTGCAATACACTATTGGCATCGGCAAAGCTTCAGTGAAACAGGAAATGTAATGTCAACGACAAGACAAACTTCCTTCTTGAAAACTAACAAATCTTTTCCTGGATCTCCCAAAAAGCGCCACCTACTTGTTGATCGCTTCGATGTCATACTCGGTTTCATCTTCCAGCCATTCTGGTGGCTCCAGGATCGGACCAACATCCATCTCTATGATCTCCTTCTGGGTCGACAGGGCTATGCAGTTCAAGTTGGCCTGCAGACAAAAATCATTCAATATCATATGAGTGATCTAGTACCGGTACCTCAAGTCTTTCGACCAGCAGTCAGGATGTCATAGGTTTAAATATGATACTGCTTCACCGACGGACAGATCTAAACACATCCCAGTGTGAGTCTGTCTGTCTGTCCAGTGAGATGGGTCTTACCTGGTTGATACAGAACGATGTGATGATATCTTGTTCTTTATGGATAATTTTGACAGGATCAGCAATATGCATGCCACCACCATCTGTCATGTCCGATATCAAACTACTGCTCTCCTGAAGTTGAAAAGAGACGCATTATAATCATATGAAGAGCCAAGAGCAGAAAGCAAGCTTCATATCCACACCCAACCTCCAAGCAGGGTCGAACACGCTCCGGATTTCCCAAAACGCATGTGTGTGTACCCCAGAATCCTTCGCGTGTACCGGTATCTTAAATAAATCTGTGATTGTCACTGTTGGAGGTTGATCCACACCATCGTGAAGCATCACCTTCGGCCTACTTCAATCTCCACTCGTGACAGAGTGGAGGCAGAAGCCGTCACTATTTTAACCCTTGGTGGTTCACGATGATTATATTATCACAGATCTGACCAACAATCTTACCTCTCTCTTCATCTTCTTCTTCTTGAATATATAACGAATGAACACATCTTGTAGGTATTCTTGTCTAACTAGAAAATGCCACAATCTCTTGCAAGGGGAGGCAGTGTGATGGGTCGTGCTGAAACACAGATACAGGACAGCTCATTTTCAAGCTATCTCCCTCAAATATGCCATCCTGAATTAAAGCGGACTATTCGCGCAGAGTCAAAGATTCCATAGAACAGTTTCCGGAGCGGCCGCCACAATGCATTTACCAGTTGTTGTTACGAATAAAACGGGTTGTTTTATTATTTTTGGTTCACTTTGGACAGACGCGAACAATCCGCTTTAACTCAATCAGTCCAGATCTCAACTCAGACTGCAATGGTGCTAATGTACTTCACGCCGAGACTTTGGCAACCACATGGACCTGATGGAAGAGCAAGGCAAAGAAAACAGGTTTATTGACTGTACTTTTGATCTACTCACACAAACGGCGTGTTGTTCGGCTCCAACATGGACTTGTACTTGAAGAGCAGCGGTCCATTCTGATCTGTGTCCATGTAACAACCAGGAATGTAGTTATCTGGTGGACCGTTGAACAGCTCCAGCTTGCTGAGGAGGATGTCTTTCCAACATTCTAACACTTTGATGACAGCTTGTAGTAAAGGGGAACACACGGGAAGCTCTGAAAAAGATGAGAATAATGGTACAGTTACAATATCTGTGGCAATATCTTCTTTCAACTACCACTGTACCCGGTACCCACCACACGAGACAGTCCACACTGGACAAGGCTTTTCACAGATTTGGCTTCATTTACCCAAGTGACACTGCAGTTTGAAACCATCAAGGGCAGAGATAAGCCAGATTCTGACGAATCGAACAAAGTCTACGCATAAAGATTCTTTACTCTGACTCACCAGGCAATTCAATGCTAACATTTGGCAAGAATATTTTAATATTTCTAAGGATGATCTTGACAACAGCATATCTCATCACACACCAGCTGTACGAGTTGGGATCCAAGTGCTCGTTGCTGGCTGTGGCCGACCTGAAACATGAACAGTTCGAGGTATAGAAAGTAAGATACATGTATCGTAGAGAGTGGGAGTACGTCCCAGCTAGGACACGCCATAGCACCAAATCAAAACATGGACATCTACAATGTACGTAGGGTGAGACTGATTTCAGCCACACACTCCTCCTGTCTTGAAGTTTTGGACTTCCGAGTTGTCTTGGTGAAATCATGTTTTGTTTCCTCTCTTTTCCCCATTTTCAACTGACTCAACTGCTGGCCCTGATACTCCCCAAGGCAGTTCTACGACCCACCCACTCCCGAGTTTTACCACATGTATGAGACGAACAGCAGATTCCACGAAAATCTTGCTGAAATCTCGCAAAGACGCTTAAGGCGCCGCTCCACGGGACAGTTTTCTATCGAAAGTTAGCTGCCAGATAGTCAATTGTTGCTGTCAGACAGCAATAATTGCTGTCACACAGTACTGTACGACAGCAATTGTTGCTGTCTGAGAGCAACAATTGACTATCTGACAGCAAACTTTCGACAGAAAACTGTCCCGTGGAGCGGCGCCTTTAATGTCACTTACAAGAAGATACACGAAAGGGCCCTGCTGCCGGATACGTGACCCACAAGGACAAGACAAGAAGACTTACTGAGGTTTAAGAAGTGTTGCCTCATCCTCATCCTCCTCATCTGAGCTATGAATGGAGGCTTCTGAATCATACTCCTCTACCCCGGGCTGAAGGACAGGCGCATACGGCTGAAAAAGGCACAGGTCTAGGTTACTACCTTACAACAAGGAGTCTTACTACAGACTGGTGCAATATGAGATTCTGAGGAGAGGAAAGTGGGTAAGAAACTACCAACAGGTTCGTGGTTTAACATGGAAAGAGATTAACTGACAAAGCCTTAAGGTACCTCAGACCATCCTCTCATAACAGGCCAAGACATCTCTTCCATCGTATCTGTCGTATAAGGAAGGCAAAGTGAAACGACCTGAATCTCAGGATGCTTGATGACAAGACAAAACTTCCGATGACACACCTCGAATACTAAGTATCTAGGGAGAATGGCCCATAATGATAAGGACACAACCTGACTCAGAACTATAAAACTTGATGTTGTGGTCGATAGTTTCTAATGAAGAGACTGATTGATACCAAAAATAGATAAGAGAGGACTCATATTCTTTATCACATGAAGAGCGGTCAAGCCAGGGATTGAACCTGCAACCTTAGAGGTGCTTGCCACCCATGTTTTTACCTTACCCTTCTGACAGCCCAACAAGAGGAGACACCACTCACATTCTGCAAGTGCGATGGACAACAAACCCTGATCTCAGATCTAGGACACGAACAAATGAGGGGTGTTGGTTGAATTCCATCCTTGAAACAATAGTAGAGATTCTACACAGCACACGAACACGGACACAAAAGTTCATTCTCCAAGACAACACCAATCGGGGGAGGTGCACCAATGAACACAACTGAAATAAACAAGGGGGTTATCCTATGCCACGATGTATGTTTCTTCTGTTGTCTTCTGACTGTAACCACAGGTAGGGGGAGACCAACAAAACGTGGTGCTGACGGGAAAGGAGAACATGAATTGGGAAGGAGCTATTACTACTGGTGTTGTACCGGAGTTGTGGTGCCACGAGTCGGCAAGACTGTTGACGTCATGGAGACAGAATTGAAGAGACATATACAGCAGGAACGTAAATATTGTCATGAGGGAAAAGAGTCACAAGAAGACCTCAAACTAGTTAAGGGAATTGTGCTCTCTTCTACTGGAAGAATGGATCAAGCTGTGTCTTACACCTACGGCTGAGGAGGGTGTGGGGGTCTGTTGTGTCTGTTAAGTGACTTGACCGAGGTCTCACGACTGATGACAAAGAGCAATCCGGAGTTCAGGGCCCACAACCACAGAGGGATAGGTGTAGTGTGTGCACTGAGACAGCCTTCGGTGTTGGATTGAGCCTTGGGTGTTTGAAAGACACTTTGAGGGCAACGTGTCTTTCACATTTTGCCGTCATTGAAGGAATCATTCACCTCACTATCTACAGAGATTTCAAAATTACCTCCTAAACCATTCAAGCAATCAGAAGAATTCATGGTAGACCAACTAAGACCAAGTTGTCTGTCTTGAGAATCTACAGAATGCAATGAGGACCACACCACAGACGGCACAAACTGACAGGAAAAAGATCATAAAGTGATCCACACTCCACCACCAACATCAAAAGGGGGTGATTACACGGGACTATCAAAATGGGGGAACCATGGACAGACCCAGTCACACGTCACCTCAATAACTGTGAGCATGCCTATCATCTGATCTCGCTGACCTCTATCACAAAGGACAGTTTTTTTTCATCGTTCAAACTGCTTATACATGTACCGGTACCCAAGTTATCTTCTTTTCCTGATGCAGTAAACAGAGGTGTCAGTTTTTTAAAACACGACCCTAAAACCAGTGACGGGAAGATCTGTATAATGTTCCAAGGAGGCTGTTGATGTAATGTTGGTGTTGTGAGAAAGGCACAGCTAAGCATTCTAAAAACCACGGCAGAAAAGACAGAGCATACAGGCCATGTACCAGTATATCAGCACAAGTATGAGAAGTGAATCTGGAGACAGACATTCGGATGCAAGGGCGGATCATCCCAAGGACATCAGGGGTCCTAGCACTCCCTGCTGATGTCCGGGCACACACTGCAGTGATTCTAGGCNGGAAAGGAAAACATGAATTGGGAAGGGTCTATTACTACTGGTGTTGTACCGGAGTTGTGGTGCCACGAGTCGGCAAGACTGTTGACGTCATGGAGACAGAATTGAAGAGACATACCGGTATACAGTAGGAATGTAAAATATTGTCATGAGGGAAAAGAGTCAAACCAAGAAGACCTCAAACTAGTTAAGAGAATGGTGCTCTCTTCTACTAGAAGAATGGATCAAGCTGTGTCTTACACCTATGGCTGAGGAGGGTGTGGGGTCTGTTGTGTCTGTTAAGTGACTTGACCGAGGTCTCACAAAGAGCAATCCGGAATTCAGGGGCCCACAACCATGGAGGGATAGGCGTAGTGTGTGCACTGAGACAGCCTTCGGTGTTGGATTGAGCCTTGGGTGTTTGAAAGACACTTTGAGGGCAAAGTGTCTTTCACATTTTGCCGTCATTGAAGGAATCATTCACCTCACTATCTACACAGATTTCAAAATTACCTCATAAACCAGCCAAGCCATCAGAATTCATGGTAGACCAACTCAGACCAAGTTGTCTGTCTTGAGAATCTACAGAATGCAATGAGGACCACACCACAGACGGCACAAATTGACAAGAAAAAGATCATAAGTGATCCACACTCCACCACCAACATCAAAAGGGGGTGATCACACTGGACTATCAAAATGGGGGAAACCATGGACAGACCCAGTCACACGTCACCTCAATAACTGTGAGCATGCCTATCATCTGATCTCGCTGACCTCTATCACAAAGGACAGTTTGTTTCATCGTTTAAACTGCTTATACATGTACCCAAGTTATCTTCTTTTCCTGATGCAGTAAATAAAGGTGTCAGTTTTTTTAAACACGACCCTAAAACCAGTGATGGGAAGATCTGTATAATGTTCCAAGGAGGCTGTTGATGTAATGTTGGTGTTGTGAGAAAGGCACAGCTAAGCATTCTAAAAACCACGGCAGAAAAGACAGAGCATACAGGCCATATGTACCAGCATGTCAGCACAAGTATGAGAAGTGAATCTGGAGACAGACATTCGGATGCAAGGGCGGATCATCCCAAGGACATCAGGGGTCCTAGCACTCCCTGCTGATGTCCGGGCACACACTGCAGTCATTCTGGGCACAAGTCTTGTGGCCTAAGGAGCAAAGCGCTATAAAGAACTGTCAGTGATCGTTGATATCAGAATGGCTCCCTGCAGAATCACCACAAAGAGAATTACCCCCACTTCACCGGCACAATGTTTTCGTGGTATAAAATGGCCCTCAAGGGCTTTCCTTTCACAAATAATTGGCCAGGACACTGTATGCTCTGTTGACACTAATTAGGCTTAAAACATGGATGGTTTGAAATGACAGTAATTGCCAAACCACTCTGTCTTATGCCTCCTAAATGAAATCAAACCAAAAACTGCAAAAGAAATGGTAAATAAAATGAAAACCTGGCCCTGCTTAACACCAATTGACATTACCTTAGAGCACCCTCTGAATGAATCTAACTCTAACCTCTCATCAGGAGGTAGAGTCAGCTGCAAGGAGATACCACACTAGTGTTACACAACTTAACGGCTTGACTATCTATCGTCTACTAGCAGTGCCCCATCTTTTGGAGCGAACAGAAACTATGGCAATATAAGCAAATTCTCTATTGTTGCCTATATTCTCTGCGTATGAAGACCCTTGCATGCAAAAGGGGTCGTCAGTTATGTACAGGGCATGAGCCATACATAGCAGGCAATACATCACGCTGTGCATACATGTACATGTTCATGTACATGATGTATGTTAGCCAAAGCTTGTGGAAAGTCTGGTCGTTCTCCTAAAGTGTATTCTAAGATACATTTTGCGTGAACAAGCTGTACATGTTCTTCATACATCAACTCATCCACCTCTCATGTACATCGTAGAAGATTCCATGCATTCTGTTAGAAAACATCGCCCCGTAAATGTACTGAACAACATTTTGGGGGAACGTGAGAGTGCTTGACCTCATTTCCTGGGAAGCTGGAAAAGCGAGGTTTATAATGCAGCCATAAGGTGCCAGTCAGCAGCATAGTAGGCCTATTTACACGGCCCGGAAAAGCATTCAATCAGCAAGCAGTGAAGACAGAGAATATTCTATGCAAAGTCATTAAAAAATTGTCAAAACGGTCTGCTTTATTTCAGATTGTTGAGGTGATTTTCGAGATATAGGATGTTGGAGTTTTGTCAAATGACTTTGTCTGGGTCTTTGTACACCTCTCACCTTCTTATATTGGTTAGGAGTCGTTTCGTCTGCAAGCTGAGATTAGAGAAGTTTGGTTTACAAAATCTGTTCACACAGCAATCTAATATCAGCAACTTCCTCCCGCTGTTGAAGCCATAACTGTCAGATACATATTTCACACTGAAGTTATGCCCATACATAAAAAATATTCACCACGATAAGCCTCTAAGCAGAGAGAAAGACAGACTTAAAACCTAGAAAGCGTTATCAGGAATCGTGATAAAATAATCCAGAAATGAATGGATAAAAATGAGTCAAAATAGAGTTAAAAGTAACGGGCTTTAGTACTTGTTAATCTGAAAGATGCAGGGCTTGAAAAGTTCTTGCCAGTAGTACCTGATTACCAAGGGCCACACTCAACTTGCTACACCGGGTTTACCTTCAGATTTCTGAGCTTTTCCTCAGTTTGTAATGTACTTATCCCATCTTGAAATCCAAGTTAGAAAGCAAGTGACCGTCATGTGACTTTTCAAGGTCACAAGACTTCAAGGTCATGACTTTTCAAGGTCACATGACTTTTCAAGGTCACATGACTTTTCAAGGTCACGACTTTTCAAGGTCACATGACTTTGCAAGGTCACAATACTTCAAGGTCACATGACTTTTCAAGCCCTGACAATGTACAAAACAACTACGGTACACAGAGAGAGCATGCTAAGAAGGTCAACTGTTGATTAAAGAACTGTGGTAAGCATCTAAAGATCAGGGTAAATATCTTACCTTCGCCATGAAGTAACTGATGATGCTGACTTCAGGCGGCAGGAACTTTTCCCTGTAGGTAGGTTTCTCTTCCTTTTTCTGTCCGCTGACCAATTCCGGCCCGAACAGACGAGTATTAAGATTGACACGGCCTCGGGATAGGGTGTCGTTGGCACGGGGAATGTTTCCTGCAAATAATACATGAAAGAAGAGCTTAGTGCTTGATCCCTTCAGACCAGTTGAAGGACAGAGTGACAAGTTGTTTGGGAACCAAACCCATGTCTTCTCCGTCACGCGTCCGACCACTGCAGGGTATCACCTGCTGTCCCACCTGACCTTACCTGGAGTTTTTCCACCCGGTTGTGCCACATTCAAACGTTTCTTCGTCCCACCACCGAACAGAGCAGACCACATCTTCTCATTAAAAGGGTGCGCCACCAGTCTGTATAGGATGTTAGCGTCGTAGGTCGTGATGGCGTGGATCAACAAACTCATGTAAACACCGATCAAGGATTCACACAGCAGGATGTTCAGTTTGGGTGACTCTTCATCCCGTTCCCGCTGCAGGAGCGTACGAAGCGACGTCACACCTGGCCATTTTCCCGGTACTGACATCACGATGTCTTCACTGCTGCTGTACCGCCGCTGACGTTTGGCTCCTGCCATCAGATAGCTATCTTGGTATGTCACATTGGTGCTGGAAAATCACAAAGACGATCAGATCTACCTGCCCTCCACAAAGGCAAGACGACACTGAACAGACACAACATCATTTTTGAAATCATACAACCCCAGACAGCCAGAGGATTACTGGAGGCCCGACTGACTTTAGGGTTATGGTTTTTGAAGAATGTAGGCTAACCCCAGACTGTGAGGATGCTCAATGTGACTTTGATATCAATCAAAGGGGACAATTAAGGACTTACTTTGTGAAACCTTCCATTCCGACATCGATGTTATCACTCATGGAAACAATGAAACTATCGCTGTCACAGAGACATTGATAGATACAAGCCGACAAAGCAGCACTCAGGTTCCTTAACGTGGTCACCATGGGCAGCATGGATCCACACGCCGGCGGAGTCTTAAATTCTATGATGGAATGTAGAAGATCTTGGGACAGACACTGAAGATGTTTTATCGGATCTGCGACGACGGTCTTGGAGCTAGCAACACTGGCTGAGAGCAGTGGAAGGGTCGTTGGGAAAGGCAGCGGGGACAGAAGCTGTTGTTGGGTCTTCTCCTGTTGTAGTTCTTGTAACAGCAGGATGAGTTCCATACGGACTGAAGCAAGACCTCCACCCGTCAGGCCTTGAAGGCTGCAATAACTCAACAATGTTCTCAACAATTGCTGATTGGCCTTGAGCCACTCCTTCCTCCGAGCCATCCGTTCTAACTTGGCCTCGAAGTCGAGTTTTTCGGCTTTTAGCACCTCATGTAGGGTGGGTTTGCCTCGTTCGACTATGGAGAGTGTCATCCTGTCCACTGTGCTCCCGGGATCTTTGTCACCATCACGTTTGCTGTTACCTTTATCTGAAACAATGAGAAACACAAATACTTCTTAAAATCAACCTGCTTTCTGTGACACAACCTCAAAGCAGGTTTCTCCACTAGTGTAACAGAACGGGCGCGGCACCGTTCTAAAACGCAGGATTGATCTCAGCGCCCGGTCTAAAAATCCACCGCCCAGTCAAAAAAAATCGCCGCCTGGGAAATCGCATTTCAGGGCTTCTAGATTTCAAATTTTTCTGGTTGAGGCCCCCAGACCCCCGCTGAGGACGCGCATGTGGCAGCGGCTTCCGATATCAGTAACCGTGTGACGTCACCAGCGCCCGGTCTGTTTCAAACCCTGTGGAGAACCCAGCAAAGGAAACTTGGGAATGACCAGAGGATACAAGCGATAGTCATCTGAGAACCGCTCATTCAGAGCTCACTTGATCCTTTCAGACAAGTTGAGAATACAAAGTGGTGAGTGGCTGGGTATTGAACCAACCGCCCACTCAGTCACAAGTCCTGACGCTCAACCACTGTCCCACCACACAAACTGTATCAGGGCTCGAAAAGTAGCTGTTTTCATCGCCATTGGCTACAGGATTTTCCCATTTGGCTATAAAGGATTTTGTCAATTTCGCCATTTGGCTACAAAAATTCCTTGATTTTCACCATTTTAATTGCCATAAGTCCTTTCTATTTCCATTGGCAGTATCTCAATCATAGATATTTGGCTATGAAAATTTGTAGACATTTAGCCAAACGGCTACCTTTGAACAACTGAACTTTTCGAGCACTGTGTATGAACTTACCTGATGATTCAGATTGTTCTGTGAGATCCATTCCATAGCTACAGATCCCCTTCAACGTCTCACACTCCCTCTCCAACCAAATATACAACTGATATCTCAACTGACCACCATCGACTTCAAACCCGGTGGCTAACGTGCTGAGCTCCTCCATCATAATCTTCAAACACGCTATAAACCGTAACTGCTGCGCCATGATGTCCATAGCAGCTGGTTTTGCAGCAATGTCATCGTTCGTGACCTCTGGAACCTCTAAACTTTTTGATCGTAGTTTATCCTTCGATTCAATCTCACTGTCTGACTTAGTATCCCCATCATCGTCTATGTCCTTGAAGCGATCGCTGGTCAAAGGTTTGCTCCAGTCAATGTCCTCTGGGTCATCCTTCTTTGCCTGAAACGTGATCGGTGTCCCCCAATCAAATGCGTCTGACGTATCCTTCTGACTCGATACCGGTTGACCCCAATCAAACGATGAGGTACATCTATTCTGACCAGGCTTCCCACCGATGTGTATAGTACCCGTCTCAATAGAAGTGTCTGATTTTTCAAAGTCTGCATGCACTGAGCCCTCATCTGACGAATCAAAGTCCACCACAGAGCATTCTGGGAGTTTTGTCAAGACTTCCAAGGCCAAGAGTGGACACCCGGTCTTGAAATGTGAATGTGCTGTCGCGAAGTACAGACGTCTTTCCATCGGAGTTATCCTGTCAATGTAGGTGACATTTTGATCGATGGAGGAGGAGTGCATCCCTCTGGTGAACCCAGACAACAGGACTTGTTTGTTTTTCTCGACGGCAGACGCCGCAAGGCACTGCCTGATCAGCATGGGATGAGTTCGTAAGTACACATAGAAATTGAATACGCTAGGATTAGCAGTGTAGGAGGCAAAGTCATCATCTGTGCTGTAGTAGCTCTGGGCCGTCCCCGATTGGAGTAACGTTGAGAGGGCGCTACTGTAGTCCTTCAGCATCCACAGAGACATGCTGCGTAGAAACGGATCGCTGTTTGCTCGGTGATGATGGTAGTTCTCTCCGTTGGCGTCCATCCCCAGGATCTCTTCGTACAGGAGGCGCTTCAGGTTGGCCGGCATGGCGTCGTCGAGTTCAGTCTCGTAGAGTCGGGCAATCACCATCGCCAGCTGGATGTCCTCCATTTTGTTGAGACACACCTGGAGTCGGGAAGAAGATGAAAAGAATTAGGACACTTGTGAATCAATCTATCACAGTTCGGTGTCTCTGTGGTTTTCTACTGAAGTACATACGGTACTTACCTCAATTGCATCACGAACAGACCCAGCAAGGAGGAAAAACGCTGTCGCATGTTCAAACCGCTGCCTTCCCAACAAGGCGAACGCGTTCTTTAGGGCAGCACGGCGCCACCGGTCCTCCTGGAAGTTGTGTTTGAAGAAATCCATCATCTTTGAGTCACCAACCGACCTGGAGAAGGAAAGGTTGAGTTAGGCTTGCCTGACTCTATGAGTGGGTAGAAGAGATAAACCGAGGCGTGAGGACCTCCCAACCAACTATGCGGGTAGTGTACTTGTCCCCAATGTCAAAGTTTGGATGACTTTGAGCAGTTGACAGATGGTTGCCATGACACATGAACAAGAGTCCATCTTGACCTTGACCCAAACAGATCAAGGTCAATCCCAAGGTCGAGATGTTTCCACAGACAACACACCTGAAGAGACCCCACAGTAAAGTTTTCTTCTTCATTGCCAGATAATACACGGCAGCATCGAGGGGGTCTTTCTTGTGTTGGAACGCAGACTTCGCCACCTTCTCGATGCATCGTCTCAACGTGTTATTGTTCCGCACCCACCAACCGACGCCGAACTGTTTCAACTCGGCCCACATTGGGTCTCCGCGGCACACTCCTGGGATGATGGATAGCAGTTCCTGCAAAGGAAATCTTGAGGTAACACAGACATGCTGGTTATAGTTACCAGACATGGCAGAGAGAGATGAACTCACTCAAATACCAGTTTAGCAAAATTGATGGAACTCTGTAGTATTGATCTTAAACTACAACAAGGTTGACGAACAAGCAGTATTAGAGGAGGAAGTTGTAAAACAAGTCTGCCAAGTCCCTATACCCACCTCCTCTGCCTCTGAGTGGAACGCCCAGACCAAGTAACAACCCCCCAGTCCTTCCTTCTGTAGACGTGCTCTTTGGTACATGGGTAGTGTGTTGATCAGGTAGATATGATGTCTCATTGCCAGCATGTAACGTAGGCCGCAGTCATCCATGGAGTCTAGAAACAAATGTAGAGGTCAACTTCTCCATATCTGACGTGACACACTTCTACATTATCTATCGGTATTGGCCAACCCAATCAGCCTTATAAACCTGACTATACACCAGGCTCAGCAAGCAATGTTACCAATGGATCAAAGCAACTTCTTTAGTTGGAAGCAACATAGCAAGTAAAGGTGTGGCTTCTACGCCAATAGACCAAGACAAATCCTGAGCCAAATCAAGTCCAAAACAGCCTAATCAACATAATGTATGCAGCAAATCAATGATGTGAACCTGCAGTGTCTCCGCCAGAGGGTACTAAGGGTACTATGCTAATACCCTCAAAGGAACAGAAAATGGCCATTTTTTTTTCATTGTTTTTTAAAAATTTCATGGCGTTTTTGTTTATTTTTGAAGAAATAAATAGTACCCTCAACAAAATTTCTGGCGGAGACCCTGAACTGGAATTTATGATTCAATTCAAATGAATATAAAAACAAACCTTTCTAGAAAGAAGTGCAAACGATAGTGTTAAAAGAACGATAGATGCTGTATGAAGTAACTAAGGGCAATCTGAGTTGAGGATCCTTAGAGCCCTCCAGGAAGAAGCACATCTTCTATTAGGATTCAAAGGCAAAGAAGCTCTGTCCTACTAGTGTGAAAATCTTCTAAAACGTGAGCGCTACAACTTATCAGATACCGGCACCTAAATAAGTTGTATCTAAGCCAGGAAGCTAAGCTTGGTATGAAAGCAGGCCTCTAGAACCTGGCATGATGCCATGTCCAATGGTTTTCAAGCTTGAAATGGGTTTAAGCTGGCATGCAGGAGAGCAGGGAAGGGTTTTAATATCAAAAGGGTCTAGGTAGGGTGAATGAAAGGGAGTCAGTGTTATTCTACATGTATGTTGTCAAAAATGTGTTCAGAGCTGATGATTTTCAGTTTACTCTCATTTCGTGAGCATATTTGGAATGTTACATGTATGTACAACATAGCAAATCGTGGTCCAAGAATTCAACCTTGTAGTACTCTTTGTGTCATTGTCTGATAATTTGTCAATCTGTAATGTCAGTGCTGACATGCTAATGATAAACGCAAAGAATTTACAAAAACAGTCTGACATACTAGCCAAGCCATGCAAATGTTAGGTTTTCATTAAAGTTGACTTGATCAAAGGCCACTTATTCAAAGTAATCAACTGTGTGTCTACTATAAACGGTGTTATAAACTAGGGTGAAANAACAAAATTTCTGGCGGAAACCCTGAACTGGACTTTATGATTCAATTCAAATGAATATAAAAACAAACCTTTTTAGAAAGAAGTGCAAACGATAGTGTTAAAAGAACGATAGATGCTGTATGAAGTAACTAAGGGTTATCTGAGTTGAGGATCCTTAGAGCCCTCCAGGATGGAGCATATCTTATGAGTATTAGGATTCACAGGCAAAGAAGCTCTGTCCTACTAGTGTGAAAATCTTCTAAAACGTGAGCGCTACAACTTATCAGATAAGTCATACCGGCACCTAAATAAGTTGTATCTAAGCCAGGAAGCTAAGCTTGGTATGAAAGCAGGCCTCTAGAACCCGGCATGATGCCATGTCCAATGGTTTTCAAGCTTGAAATGGGTTTAAGCTGGCATGCAGGAGAGCAGGGAAGGGTTTTAATATCAAAAGGGTCTAGGTAGGGTGAATGAAAGGGAGTCAGTGTTATTCTACATGTATGTTGTCAAAAATGTGTTCAGAGCTGATGATTTTCAGTTTACTCTCATTTCGTGAGCATATTTGGAATGTTACATGTACATTGTATGTACAACATAGCAAATCGTGGTCCAAGAATTCAACCTTGTAGTACTCTTTGTGTCATTGTCTGATAATTTGTCAATCTGTAATGTCAGTGCTGACATGCTAATGATAAATGCAAAGAATTTACAAAAACAGTCTGACATACTAGCCAAGCCATGCAAATGTTAGGTTTTCATTAAAGTTGACTTGATCAAAGGCCACTTATTCAAAGTAATCAACTGTGTGTCTACTATAAATGGTGTTATAAACTAGGGTGAAAAACTGGGGTAAATGGTAAAATCTGGTACGTAGTACGAAGAGAAATTGCTGGACCTACCAGCGGGGCCGAGGGGTGCTCCCCCAGCTGAGGCGTATCCTCTTGTTCCTGCACCAAAAGCATCAGATCCTGAGTCCTGCTGATGGGCAGTCACGACTAAAATAGAACAGAGCTTAGTTTATGCAAGCATGCATCAAATAACATACGTATCACCAGAGTTACGAGCAGTTTTTGGGGGCTCTAATCGGCCAGATTCGTTGCCGAAGGCAGATTTTCATGACATGAGGATTGGGTTAAACATACTCCAGAAGAAGTTGATCAAGGCACAAAAGTTCCAATCATGTGACATCTAACGGCACACTCCGGTGATACGATGAGAAGAGATCTGAGGAGAGGATCTGTGAGAAGTTGACAAGTCGAGATGTAATGTGATACGGTGAAATAGAAAGTTGGAGGTTAAAATGTGGTGAATTGAAAGTGGGGCGTCTCATTTTGGCCCCATTATACTCCACTTTCCTCTGTATGACCTCCTGAAATTGAGACTGTGAAATGTCCCCTCGTGTTGTCTGTGTTCATGTGCGAGTAATGAAGGAGCAAAATCAAGGCAGTTGGAAACAGTAAAACTACCGCTACCAGGCTCTGAGATCATTCAAGATAGCATTACGAGGTACCCAGCCCAAATCTCTGCATCTGGTGATATGAGATCGGATTCTGGTTTGTTTTTTGGAGTAATATAAAGCTACCAGATTATTAGAGTCCTTCACACACTTGAGCATTTTACCGGTATGCTGCATTCGGAACTAAATTCTTTGCATATTCCACTGCCTCCATACAATGGGTGCATTCAAAAATCACACTGCAATCTGGGCAAGTGTGTGGAGCCCAAAAAGCAATGACTACCCCCCCCCCCTCCAATGAAGTTCGAATCACTTTCTCTGCCATGAATGATCTCATCAGCTGAGAAATGTAAAGTAAATAGAAATGAAAACGATATCCTAGATGAAATGAACCCATTCAAACATTCTACAAGCCAATTCCTTTGAGAGAGGGATAGAACAAAGACATTATGAAGGAACATGTTGACCGTCAAAACACTCATTCAGATTTCATTATTCACTGCAGTTGATGACACTTTAAACCACTTGTTTCATGGTTTCTCAGGTAGTAAACTACAAGGTCATGAGACAGGCAACTGACCAAACTGCTCGACTACGACACGATACTATTAAGTGATGTGGACCTTTTTCCACCATTAGTATGCAAGATTTAGGTGAGTAAGATGAGACGGAGAGACCAAAGAAGAGTGAAGAGATCAAATGAAAACACTTTTCAGAAGAGAAGTTTGTCGACTTACCACTTTTGACGACTCGATCAGGGGCGAACTTGTCTGAGAAATCAGTGCTGGTGTTTGAGACTGTGTCCGCAAGGGCCAACAGGTACATCTGATCGAGACTAGAAAGGCCTGGTAGGTGTGTGTGGGTCAGGTGACGAGTTAGAGTCCGAGCCTGCGACGGACCGAAATAGTTTGGATTACTCGTGCTGATGCTTCCCGATGTGTGGCGCCGCCTTTTGTTCATCATGACTTCACCGTCTTCGTTGAATACGTCGTCATCCTCATTGAAACCGGTATCGAATTCATCGTCGTCGTTCCGTACCTCAGTCGTGAAGAGTGTGCTGTAGTCGTGGTCACCTTGTCCAGACGTCCCGAATGGTGACGAGACTTTCCCTTCAGGTTGGATGATGGTTTCGTTGTCAGCAGCAATTAGGGCGTACAGAGGTAGCGGTGGAATTGAATTGATCTCAATATAATCAAGGACCTCCTCCTGCAGTGTGCTCTGTTCCGTCGGACTCGTCGCACTCAACGACATCCGCCGTGTTTTCGTCTGTTGCATGTTAGAGGCGAACACCAAACTCCCTGCAATGCACCTGGTCAGATGTGCCAGTATCGCTTTGACACGACGAATCTTACCAAAGTTCAACAACTCTAGGAGTAGCTTGGGGTGATATTGTGGAAGTACTGGATTAGCAATCCTTGCAGCTTCGAATAGGCCACAGTCCTGAATCCACTGGAGACTGGCCGTGCTCTCACTCTTTGAGAGTTTCTTCCAGTTATCTTTCTTCTTCGGTTCGCCCATCATTTGTCCCGTCACCATGAGACTGGAGGACGAGTGCGACGGCTTCAGGAAACTCGTGTTTCTCTTCATCACCGTCGTGATACTGGCGCTGGAATTTATCAAACTCAGATCCGTCAGGCTGCGTCTGTCTACCTCACCACCAGGATGGACCTCGTGCTCGCTGTTTGAATCACCGCCCTCCCCGGGACCTTTCCATTGCGAGTATACATGCATCTCATTATCCATCCCGACCACTAGGATCCCGTCTCTTGCCCACGAAACATGCATCGGTAGCGGGGGTAATCCATCAGCAGATGTCAGATCAATGCTTCGCAGTTTCATCCAGCGAATCTCTTCGACCATATTCGGCACCGTCATCGACTTACTTTTCTGCAACACAGGGCGGGCATGACTCGGCGACCGTAAAGCCTTTTGTTCCTTCTGCGTTGCTTGTGCGATTTCCGTCGACACGGGTGCATACATCAGAATCTTCGACCCTACACCAACCGTCAGCACGTGCGACCCATCCTCCAACGACACCCAGTCTAACTGGACGAGATGTTTCTGCCGCAGCATACCAGACTTATTCCCACGCTCAGAGATGAATTTCTTGACACTGAAGATTGTACTTAAGCTCGGGATCGACATTGACCTCCCCATTCCACTTGATCCCCGCACACCAGCCGTCGGCGACCCAAGAAGTTTGCCATCCTCGGTCCTAGGACTTGGTGATGTTTCGATGTAACTCAGATCAATCTCAGCTCTAGGGTCTGGGATTGAGATGTTCTTCAACTCTATCGTGTCCTCCAGGACCCACTCGCTACCACCTGAGAAACAAGACGAAAACAGTCTGAGACGAGACTCATGAACACACACCTGCCAAAGGGCATGTTTGAAAGTCACAATATCCCTACTGGGCCAAGAGAACAGAAGATCACTGCAGCAGGCCTAGAGCACAATTTAGAAGATGCAGACTTCGACAAGGTTTTGGATTTTAAATTACACAGACTTACCTGTAGATTCACATTCATAAATCGACACACACAGATTGACGAACTTGTTCTCAGGATTGTCAGCACAGCTTCGGATCCGTCCCATCCTGTACGCGATGGCCACCCGTCCACTGTAAGCACAGCTGACCGTGATGGGCTTCCCTGGAAATAAACACATAAATCTCATAGCTATAGCCCTCCTTTATACTGGATGATGCGGAGCCAAGTATAAGACCTGGTACCTACCCGGGACATGTATAGCACTATTCTCCTCACTCCTATACATCATTTCCCATTCGTTCCAACCATATTTCTGGACGATCTGTCCGCTGCCGTTCTCATCCAACACATCCTCCGTCTGACAGTTCCAGAAACGAATCCGTCCATCGGAGCACGGTGTCACGAAGAGATACGGTGCACAGCATGCTGGGTAAATTGACGAGGAGCTGAGATGACCAGCGGCTACATTTGAACTGATCACTTCGATGCCGTCCGGTAACTCCAGCATTTGTGTACAGACCTGAAATAAAGAGACGGTGGTATTTGAAGAGACCGGGAGGATAACATTCTGGGAAGACATCAGGTTTAATACTGCTTGAGTCAAAACGTGGGAGGCACACAAAACGAATGAGTGGTAAGCCAACACATGGAACTGGTTGACCAACATGTACCAACACCATGAATCAGCTCTCTTCTCTTGCTAAATAGCCTACCAGTAAGTCGACTTTCCTTAACCAAGGCCCATTATAGAGAGTCAGTTCTAGGCAAGGTTTGCTTGAGTTTTCAGCAAGGGTACCACACCAGTGCAGAAAGTAAACCCTGAGAACCAGCAGGGCTGAACCACCCCTTACCTTGGTTGTTGATATTGACAATTTGACTGTGCCAGCTTTGGTGGGAGGTGGAGGAGGCACTTGACTAGCAGCAAGAAAATCATCTTCCTCATCCTCTTCATCACCTTGTCGGATGTAGAATGACTCCGTGCTCATGTAACCTGTCTCTATATCTTCTTTCACTGGAACGACAACGGTGATATGAAGAGGATACTGCAAGTTATAATGCCAGTTGCTTCATATTGGTGAGAGGAAGTCCAGCAAACTGGGACTTGTGGACAAGGATCACGTTTCAACACTATGGCATTCTCTTCACGAGGCACTGGCAGACAGCATGCAGTATGTTTCGGCCCAATACCATACCTTTTGGCCTACTACAGTTCAATTCATGTGCCAAGGGTCGTGGACTTGCGACTGACAGCGTCAGTCTGAAGTCTGATACAACCCAGTTGGACACTTACAGGAAGCAAGTACACGTAGTGTGCTGAAAGAGGTACTGGTTGGATTCACAGAAAGGTTTCTGCTAAGGCTTGAGTCTAAAGGTTTCATCCTTGAGGTCTGTAGGTATACAGTATTATCAGAGAAGGACTGGTACATGTAGTCTCACACAGTGATGACAGAACAGATTGGTATGCAAGCATTGGGGAACTTCAAAAGAGGTTCATTCTTGACATCTCCAGGTATCATTGGGAAGGGACTGGCAGTCTTCTCGAGGGATGAATGACATAATTAGTTAGTCTACAGGTACTGGAACATTCGATAATAAGTTAGGAATCCTAAAGTCACCAAACAAACCATTCTCTCACCAAAATCAACAGAGATACACGAAACCCTCCTGTCATCTTTGCCTGAGAGAATATAAAGAAAGTCAACTTGAAAAAGAGAACTAGACATTCCAAACAGATACTGTCGTTCATGTGTTAACTTGCTATAGACCTCATTATGACGTCACTTTTGACTGGCGGTCCACCATGATGCTATCCATGACAAAGTGCGCCACTTGCAGATCGCGTCATGGTTGAAGCGTTGACGACAAAGCGCACCACGTGGGTCGGCAATGTCAATTTGACCGTCAAGGCAGCGGATTTTTCCGTGATGACGTCATCTGCACAAGGTCTATACCATGACACCGGTCTGAAGTACTGAAGGCAAAGAAGTCTTTACAAACCACCAGTCACAATGCATTTCAACCTTTTACTAACCTGTATTTTCTGGTTGTGATGATATCACGATCCGCCACATATGCAGGACTGATCCTCCGTTGTTCAACTTCTCGATCACGACCAGAAAGAAGTTCTCCTCAAAGATGGTAATGTTACGAAGATCGATGATCGCCTCCATCTGGATTTGACCGTTTTTATCGTACTTGGTATTCTTTTGTCCCGTGATCATCTGATCTTGGAATATATGCAAGAACTGCGTCTGTTGCCAATCTTGTTTAGCCTCTGCTATGGCATCGAGTTCGACGATGCATCCTGGTCTGGCTGTACTTTGTTGACTGACGATTTGAAACACTTCATTCTTGTCTGGTGTTGTGTTGTTGACTGTGTTCTCTTCATACGCGGAGGAGGTGCTGCTGTTATGGCTTACACACTGAAATCAAACCATGTTATCATTGTGTAGATGTATGTTGGAGCACCGAATATGCCTTCCCCCTTTCACTGCCAGGGCTACTTCATTATAAGTATTTCACCTCAAAAGGTCAAATCTTACAGCTACACTCTGACATAAGTATTCATCGGAAAACAGTCACTGACAGCCTTCTAACATGTCTAATGAATACCTAAAAGAATGGCACCGTACCTCTTTCCTACGTTGTAAATCAGCCAATAACGTGCGAGCATCTATCACAGCTTGGTAAACACGAAGACTATGGCCATCAGACGCGACGAACAGGGCACTCGGTGAATTGCTGCTTGAACCTAGAGTTGAGCTGGAAGCAGAACAGATTTTGAGACTCTCTGGAGAGTATATATCGATGAAAAGATAAACAGAGAGTTGGTACAAAGAATAGGAAGAGTGATAAGAAGTCTCCTACCTTGGCAAGAGTGTTGGTATCCAGGCAACATTTGAAAATGCAGACAAGTGAGGGGCGTTGATCCTCGCCAATTCTGTGATGCCGCCCGATTTTGACAGTGGTCCGACCGGGTCGACTCGCCATAGGATGAGTTCACTGCAGAGTCCCGTAGCTTCCTGCCATCCCAACACGGAACTCAGTTTTCTACGGGCATTGGACTCCTCATCGTTTGGCCGATTATGGTGTGAAGTGGTCAACAGTAGAGGCAACACAGGGTGGCACGCAGCACTGTTTGTTCTGAATCTATGACCGCTTGCCCTGGAGGCGTGTGCTACGCTCAACACCATGGAAAACTTGGATGTGTCAGCAAAGCTGATCTGCCACTGGTTCAGGGAGCCATTGTTGTGTTTTGAGAGCATGAGCACATTTGGCATCAACGTGTTATCGCTTTGTCCGGGGGAATTCTTGCCCATTGCATTTGCAGGAGAAATCTGGATCTTTGGAATGTCCATGTTTCGTTTGTTCTCTGTCTTCAACTTGGATTTAATGTCCGGTTTGACGTAATTACAATAGAGTTTAAGATTCGTCGACATGGTTGTCGCGTCACCGACTGGAAAGGCGTGAGGTATACGAGATGAGAAACTGATCTGAGCTTGTCGGAATGAACAGGGGACGTACTCATCGAGCCACTCGACCAACCTGAAAATGAACAAGGACATGTCTTGTAAGGGAAATTTAACTGTAGCTGTACCAGGTGTGATGGAATCATAGTCGTGGCAGAGCAACTAACACTGCCAGTGGTGATGGTACTTTTAGAAACATGTACCTATCCGTTTCAAGACTATACTTGTTAAAATCTGCGCAAATCATTTTCAATCTGCAAATTCAAGCCAGGTTTGCAGCTGTTGTAGAGCAGAGACAGTCTGTACTTCAATATCGAAGATCGATATTCAACAGGTGTTTCACAATGGACTGTTTGAGTAGAATAAAAAGATCTATGCACATCATAGATTAAAAAACATTCGGTATGATCTGAAGCTTCAGACCAGCTGTTGTAGCCAGACACAAAACCAGCATCACTGATCATGATTTAGGCCTAGAGTCCTATGTTTTCTGCAGCCACGCCCAGTGAAGGACAAGTTGAAAGTGAAAGCAAGCGGTATAGACCATTCTCAAATTGACGTAAACGACAAAGATCTGCGCACTTCCGCCGAAATCTCAACCACAACCTCGGTCTGAAACTGAATGACGTAACGCAGACAACCCCACGACAGTGACGTTGAAGACGTTGCATCAGACTCGACCATTGCTGAATCATGGATGGCGTCACGTCAGCCAGTTTCAGATCGAGGTTCTGGTTGAGATTTCGGCGGAAGTGCGCAGATCTGCGAATTCGAGAATGGTCTATTCTACTGGTATATCAAAACACGTTCACTCACCAGACGAGGAAACTACCATCAACTGGGTGAACCATAAACAACATATCTGGGTTCTGGTGCCAGTCTCTCAACAACTTCTCTATTCTACTGTCCAAGCTGTCTCGTAGAGGCTGAGGGAGAAAGAAGTAAAGCAATTTACAGATCTATACCACACGACAACGACCAACCATAAACAAGTTGGCAGGGCAGGTTGTCTCAACGCTCTGGTTTCCTCCTCCGAACCTTAATCAATGCAACATTGTCCATCAGACAATATAGGGCAGCATTAAGCATACTTTAGCACCTTAATCTTGACCCCAGGCAAGATACTCACCTTAGTTTTTGCATCAGCTTGTGGCGTGTTTTCACCATCCGCGGATTGAGAAAAATGGCTTCCCTCGCTCTCCAGGCTTATCTGGTTGTCGCGGCGGATTAGAGGCCCTCGTTTGAAATCAGCTGAAAGGTCACAAGTCACAAGAACTTTAATCCACAAAATTCACACTTAGAAACTTTATCAGGATCAACAATTGCTGCTTTCATAATGTCGAGATTGAAGAAATTTGGTCAAGGTGTCAAAAAACAATTTTCCCATAGAATACACATGTATTCAACAACCTCCAGGTTTCAAGGTCGTAATGACCTTCACAAACTTGCAAATGTCAAGGTCACGATGACCTTCACTCACCATCTTTATTATCCAGAAAGAACTGATCATCTTCTTCCTCATCAACATGTATCTCATCCTCCGCCTCCCCCTCATTAGCCGAGTCCTTCACTTCCTCCTCCTCCTCGTCGCTAGACTCCACCCCCTCCTCACCGGCCTTCTTACTCAAGTCCTGTAGGATCCTCTCCGACTCCAACGTGAAGTGTAACTCCTTGTTATTGAGCCAGTGTACCACGAAGTTTGACTCGTGAAGGTAGTTGGTGTTTCCAATGGTGGGCAAGAGAGGAATATCTTCAATGAGAAACAATAATGGTTCGTATAGAAGAGCAGAAATTGTGGGTTGGACTTTGACATGAGGCCTTGGGCAAGTCTCCTTTCCTCAATGACTTCGTCATACCCAGTGTTAAAATGGTACTTCAGAAATTATCGTTCCTGCAGGCCCCTGCCATCTGAACTTGCACATGCGCACATATATGTGGTTGGCCTCTTGACTATTCACATTTTCGTTGGCCTACCACATAAGTGCACAGTACAGAATCTGCGTAGGAACAAAGATGGTAGGTGGCCATCCAAATGATAAATAGAGTAGAAGATCCTCAAATCGTTGACTTCAATAAATTGTTACTTCAACCCCATACTTGATCTACCCTGATCCCCAGCTTACCTGTTTCAGGGTTTATACTGGCAGCCAGATGAAAATGCACCATGGGTGTGATACCATTCATGTTGGCACTAAATTTATGAGAGTCATGGACCCCCTTCAGACTCGGTAACTGTGGAGGTTGGGTAGAGGATGATGTCAGACCAAGACCACTGATTCTTCTCTTACGGGCGTTTAGGCCTTGCCTGAAAGAACAAGCACCATCATGAGATTACAACAGAGGTGACAGGCATCTATGTTTCCACTGCACCACTCTGACAGGCCTTGTATACCCTTCCCTTGACAGGAGCACAAACTTACTTGATATTCTTCAAACTCTGCATAAACCTCGTGCGATACCTGGCCGTGTGGAACTTGGTGTTCTGTTTGACAAGGACTGGATCCATCTGGCGTAGGTCTACCAACCCATCGTCGGGGACGACCGTCTCACACCAGATACGACAGATGCTATCACGGCATGATGTTATCAACATGTTGGCGACTGAACCCCTGAAAAAGTGGAAGAAAATACCCTGCAATTTGATAACAAGCCGTGATAGACCCCTTCTTTGAGAGGTGTCCTAATTACATTAACAGCTGTCAAAATGAATACAAATGACCACTTCAGGACTGAACTTTGGTGTCCCTAGGGGATTTTTATGCTTTGAAATACGCCTAAAATGGCACCAATGATCGTTTAAACCTTTTAAAAATAAGAAAAAAATTTTCAAAAAAAAATTTTTTTCACAAAAAATTTTTGTTCAAAAAAATAAAATTTTCAAAAAAAAATTTTTGTCAACAAATTTTTTTAAACACATTTTTTTTTGTCCGTACCCTCTTTTTTCTGGCGGAAACCCTGGGGAAGTCCCACTGTAGATGCCATTTCATCTTGCTGACAAATTACAGTGGAACCTGTCCTCAATAGACAGGTGTCCTCCTGGTAGAGGTGTCCGCCTAGGGAGGTTCCAAGAGGTGCCATTGTATCCGTGTTGCTCTCGGCACTTTGTTTCTGAATCACCCTGTAAACATTCCCCAAATCACCCCATAGAGATTCATCATCTCCCAGCATCAGCAGCTGTACGGATTGAGCACACCACAGAAGATTACTCGGATAAACCACGGCAATGAAAGGCTGCCTCATCCAATTAGGAATAGAATTAATCCACTGATAGTCGACGGAAATTAATCTCAACAAAAGGCTGATGATAAATAACATTAGGAAATTACAAAAGAGACATGTTTCCTGCACAGACAACGGACCATTTCGATCCTTACCTTGGCATATGTTTGCTTGTTCTCCTCCATGAGAACCCTGTGACGGCCCGCGGGTGTGCGATGTAGATGAATGAATGACTCGTCTCTTCCTTCCGAGGACTAAAGCTATCCGTGCGTGACAGTGGGAAATTCAATCGTCTGTTCTCGTACCAGATTTTTACGAGTCTGTCAGCCTGGAATTGAAGAAAAAGAGAGTGAAACATGGCATTTTTAACCCCTAACACCAGACCAGACGCTTCTGACATTGGAGTAAAGAATACAATAAGGAATCTACAAGAAGATCTAAACAAATCAACAAAGGTTGTTGGGGAATCAGAGTCAGACTCAGGACAGCATCAGCAATGGTGACTGAAAAACTGAAGTCAGGGGATCAATGATACGCTCTTTTGACTTTGCCTGAGGATACCGAACCTCTTGTATGATGACGTGACTGAAAACCACTGCACGATACTTCTGACCTTAAGTTTTTATAGGTGGTCATCACCACACTGGAACAAATTTCGGCAATTTCTATGATACTAGCATTTTCAAGGTCATCACTATGCGTTTATAGCCAGATAATTTGCCTATCATATGCAGAAAACCGCATTCAATTATCATCAACCAGTTCTGAGAAAAACAACATTTTCACTGTCCATTTACTAATTTCCAACATGTTCAAGGCTGTACCAGTGGACCTACACCCAGATAGGTCTACGATAGTTTACAACCCCTATCGTACCCCTGCTCATGTTTTCAGGTCACATTCTAATAGGATAGGAGCCTGCAAATGAAACGGCTGATTATGTGATATCCACAAACATTATTCACTTAATTTCCGCAGCAATTCTTGCATTATGATAAAATACTTCATAGACGATGTCACGCTTGCTACTAAATGATTCAAGCAAACATATACATGTAATTGGCTATAGGCTGTGATATCGTCCAGTATGATGGCTGACATGAATGATACATCCTGACAAACCCATTACATCTTGTCATATCATATGGTTTTATGAAATACACCCACAGCTGTTACAGATGGTGGGATGGCGAGGGAATGAACCATGAGTAAGTGACATTGATGAGAGGTATCCTCATTCTGACATGTTACCACACAACAGTACAGGCAATATACCACACTATCTTTCTGCACTGTCCTGAGCAGGTCTCAAACCCATGTACAAAATGTAGCATCGGCAGTTCAGATTGGAAGTTGAGTACGCCCCCATTCGGGCATGGCCAGTGGGATAGACAGGTCTCAAATTGATGAAAACGACAAAGATCTGTGCACTTCTGGCCAAATCTCAAACATACCGGTAATACCTCGGTCTGAAACTGAATGACGTGACGCAGACAACCACACGATAGTGACTTCGAAGACGTTGCATCCGAGTCGACCATAGCTGAAACATGGATTGTGTCACGTCACCCGGTTTCAGATTGAGGTTCTGGTTGAGATCTTTGGCGGAAGTGCGCAGATCTGTGATTCTGAGGATTGTCTATAGGCCATCCCATCTGGGGCTTCAGTAAGAATATCAATAAAGCCTACCTTTCCAATCGATGCGAACAGAAGTCCATCTGGGGAGAACCGGATTTGATGGACAGGCGTGGCGGTCCTGAAACATATCAAATGGAAACAGATGCTTCAATATTGAGAAGAGTTTACCACATGTGGGACGTGTGGAAAGGTGTATGAAAGTGTCAGAACGGTGAAGTGTCAGCCTCCATGTCCAAGAAGCTTCAGGTTCATCACTGGATGAGTTGCTATCTTGCACCCAAAACAGATATGATGCTGAATCAGCTGGACCTTGAGTTTTGCCAAAAGCAAGGCTGACAATGTGAAGCACCCAACTTTTTGGAGCTGTTTTGGAAAGCACTGCGCTACAACTACATGTAGAATGTGTTCGTGACCATTACTGGAACAACATTTTAAACTCATTCCTTTGTCCAACTGTTTCATTCATACAGCCAAGCATAAATATATCACATAGTTATGAGTCAGGTCATTCAAGCACAAAATGATGAATTACATGAAAAGACTAACTTTACACACTAACATGACTAAGATGAGCCTTTGGGTACTGCTAGAAATAACCCAACATAAACACATCAATGGGAGCCAAGCTCAGGGCATTCTGTTTAACTTCAGAGAGCCATTCAGGCAGAAGCTTTCATCTCTCAGAGAGAAAACTGACAAGGCTCATCAATATCATGCCAGAAATCCATAAGTCTTATTTTTCTTAAACTGCAAATGCCACTTTGCTGTATATGGATTCCATTCTCCTATATGGTGCTGTATGAGAGGTGAATGGAAGTATTGGGCCCAGCAAAGCTTACAGTCACTTTACCTTCGGACTATGCTCCACTCACCTACACAGAATAGAGCGTAGTCAAGTTGTGGCGACAGGAACCCTTGATGGTTCAAGATGATGAGACGCCAGCGGTGACCTAAACTCACCTGCAATGCCACCATATACAAGCCATTTCAATGTCCTATTCTAAACACTGTAATGGAAGAGC
>NMRB01001676.1:82979-114551 GCA_002633025.1 Notospermus geniculatus | reverse complement strand
AGGCAAAATTTTGAACTTTGACCTCTGTGACCTTGAAAAGTAGGTCAAACCAAAACTCCTTTATATATGTAATGTACCCTCAGCAGATTCACCTATGATAAAAATTTGGGGGTGATCCACTCATTAGTTCAGGAGTTATTGCACTTTTTGTGTTTTGAGTTTCTGCCACCTGGTGGCCACGCTAAGAGTCGAATCAGACCGAAACTTGGTGTACTAGGTCATCTGACATAGGGGTATATATGTACCAAGTTTCAGGTCAATAGCACCCGCGGTTACGAAACGTGCCACCAAAAGGAAAAATTTTGAACTTTGACCTCTGTGACCTTGAAAAGTAGGTCAAATCAAAAACCCGTTATATATGTTATGTATCCTCATTAGATACACCTATGATAAAAATTTGGAGATGATCATGTCATTAGTTCAGGAGTTATTGCACTTTTTGTGTTTTCAGTTTTAGCCACCTGGTGGCCAAGCCAAGAATCGAATCGGACCGAAACTTGTTGTCATAGGTCATATGACCTAGGGGTATATATGTACCAAGTTTCAGATCAATAGCCCCAGCGGTTACGAAACGTGCCCTGCTAACGGACGACGACGACGGACGCACAACCATTGTATAAGCTCACCACAGGTGAGCTAAAAATCACTGATGTGCTACATGTACCAGTGGACCTACACCCAGATAGGTCTACGATAGTTTACAACCCCTATCGTACCCATGCTCATGTTTTCAGGTCACATTCTAATAGGATAGGAGCCTGCAAATGAAACGGCTGATTATGTGATATCCACAAACATTATTCACTTAATTTCCGCAGCAATTCTTGCATTATGATAAAATACTTCATGGACGATGTCACGCTTGCTACTAAATGATTCAAGCAAACATATACATGTAATTGGCTATAGGCTGTGATATCGTCCAGTATGATGGCTGACATGAATGATACATCCTGACAAACCCATTACATCTTGTCATATCATATGGTTTTATGAAATACACCCACAGCTGTTACAGATGGTGGGATGGAGAGGGAATGAACCAGGAGTAAGTGACATTGATGAGAGGTATGCTCATTCTGACATGTGATCACACAATAGTAGAGGCAATATACCACACTATCTTTCTGCACTGTCCTGAGCAGGTCTCAAACCCATGTACAAAATGTATCATGGGCTGTTCAGATTGGAAGTTGAGTACGCTCCCATTCGGCCATGGCCAGTGGGATAGACTGTTCTCAAATTGATGTAAATGACAAAGATCTATGCACTTCTGGCAAAATCTCAACCATAATACCTCGGTCTGAAACTGAATCACCATGATGCAGACAACCCCGCGATAGCGACTTCGATGACGTTGCATCAGAGTTGACCATAGCTGAAACATGGCGTCACGTCACCCGGTTTCAGATTGAGGTTCTAGTTGAGATCTTTGGCGAAGTGCACAGATCTGCGATTTTGAGGATCGTCTATAGGCCATCCCATCTGGGGCTACAGTCAGAATATCAATAATGCCTACCTTTCCAATCGATGCGAACAGAAGTCCATCTGGGGAGAACCGGATTTGATGGACAGGCGTGGCGGTCCTGAAACATATCAAATGGAAACAGATGCTTCAATATCGAGAAGAGTTTACCACATGTGGGACGTGTGGAAAGGTGTATGAAAGTGTCAGAACGGTGAAGTGTCAGCCTCCATGTCCAAGAAGCTTCAGGTTCATCACTGGATGAGTTGCTATCTTGCACCCTAAACAGGTCTGATGCCAAATCAGCTGGACCTTGAGTTTTGCCAAAAGCAAGACTGACAATGTGAAGCACCCAACTTTTTGGAGCTGTTTTGGAAAGCACTGTGCTACAACTACATGTAGAATATGTTCGTGACCGTTACTCGAACAACATTTTAAACTCATTCCTTTGTCCAACTGTTTCATTCATACAATCAAGCATAAATATATTACATAGTTATGAGTCAGGTCATTCAAGCACAAAATGATGAATTACATGAAAAGACTAACTTTACACACTAACATGACTAAGATGAGCCTTTGGGTACTGCTAGAAATAACCCAACATAAACACATCAATGGACCCAAGCTTAGGGCATTCTGTTTAACTTCAGAGAGCCATTCAGGCAGAAGCTTTCATCTCTCAGAGAGAAAACTGACAAGGCTCATCAATATCATGCCAGAAATCCATAAGTCTTATTTTTCTTAAACTGCAAATGCCATTTTGCTGTATATGGATTCCATTCTCCTATATGGTGCTGTATGAGAGGCGAATGGAGGTGTTGGGCCCAGCAAGGCTTACGGTCACTTTGGCTTCAGACTACGTTCCAGTCACCTACATAGAATACAGCGTAGTCAAGTTTTGGCGATAGGAACCCTTGATAATTCAAGATGATGAGATGCCGGCAGTGACCTAAACTCACCTGCAATGTCACCATACAAGCCATTTCAACGTCCTATTCTAAACACTGTAATGGAAGAGCCGGATAGGCCTGTACTTTATACGATAGAGACTTTGCATATGACGTCACAAGCCGCCATGCTGGCATGGCTGGAGGACACATGCCGCAGAGGCACAGCGAAATGAGCCGTGCCTGCCCCAATGACGTTACGACAAACAATGGCGTGGCGCACTTCGCACAAGTCATGTCATGGTCATGCGTCACGATCGGCACACACCTCTGCACCATGTGCCCGGCAGAATGGCCACCAGGATGACGTCACTGCAAGGCCTCTATAGGGATGGTGACCTGACTTACCTGCAATGCCATATACACAGCCATTCCAACATACTATTCTCATCACCAAGATGGAACTGCACGCTACTCTTCTGTCCATCTTCCTCGTCATCGTCTTGTGATTCTGGACACTTCCACATCTGGATGAGGTCGCCACCGGTAAGAAGACGAGACCCTGCAACGAGACACAGCCACAGGATTAAGCGATTTAGTAAATCTTCCAGACATCATCTGAGGGATGGGTGCATGAAAATGGACTTTGAAATTTCACCCATAAGACTTCAAAGAAATACACTATACAGACGGGTGAAAAAAAATGGCCTCAGGCAAGGATCGAACCAGCGCCCCGGATTCATGGCCACACACTCTACTCGGCACCTGTCTTGTTTCATAATAACGACGATCACACCACTCCTCAATTAACATTTTTATGCATTTTGAAATGACAGAGGGTAGCAAACACCCTACGACATGAATGTTCAATGAAATGCCTCCCTGCTTTGATGTGAACTACGAACTATGTCTAGAATGCGAAAGATCAGCCTGAGACAGTATGGTATGGTACACGCTCCACAGTCAAGGGACAGCATGTCATAACCAGATGACATCAGGTAATGACTTGAATGCAAATCAATTAGGTTATGAAATTCTGTAGTCAGATCACGTCGGCCGCGTTCCAATACAGGGCTGCTGTGGTTGGTACGGGCTCCACCACTGATAGCATGTGTGGAGAACAGTCTCGTTAACGGTCTAGCATAGAAATGCAGGGATGATACATCAAAATGTCATGTTGGATATCACTGTAAAGCAAATCAGGCGAATTTTTCAGGTTTTTTAAACAAAATTCTGTGGAACCTCCCTTGTAGGATAACACTGCCATTAGAACATGTTCAGTCCTCTAAATGACCAGAGTAATCACAGTGTTTTCCCTGGGATTTAGTTGAAACGTGACGGGCGCGTAGCGCCGAGCGGGGGGGGGGGTGCGAGGGGGGTTTCCCCCCCTCGCGTAGAAAATTTTTGATTCTAGAACACTGCAAGACGCCATTTCCGTGCCCGAAAACGCAACGCAGTACTAACTTTCTTGACGGACCGAAGCGCGCGCAATGAGCCGAGCGCCATCTATGAAATCTCGTTGGCAAGTTTATGAACTAGATAATGCTAGACGGGTGGTGAAGGTAGTATAATTGGACCGATCCATTATCGTTGTTGAAAGGGGTGTGTAACAACCATCTTCCTCTGTTGCGTCCGTATGAAAACAAGCGTTGGGAGTGCTCAGAATGCGTGTCGGCCGATTTTTTTTGCGTGACGGTGGATATTTTAAGCGTGGCGGTTCCACTACGTAGATTTTTTAACGTGGCGCAGGCACAGACGTTTGCATTCTAAACGTGACGGGCCGTCACGTGTTTTTTAATCAGGGAAAACACTGAATCAGGACACCACTTGATTGAGGACATGTACGGTACTGTCCCGATCTGACTCAAAAACATTCAAAGCATGATTTTATGTGTATGTTTACCCACCACCCGGTCAGCGACATTGTCCTGGAAAGCCCTGTCGCTGTAATATGTAGCTCAGTGGTGGGGCCTATTATTTCCACACCTTTATTCATAACATTTGTACAATGGCATCTTGACAAAGGAAGGCCTACGGTCACTTTGCCCTCCGACAATGGTGAGCGAGGTAGACGTGATTGGAACACTTGTCATGGCAAGATGTACAATTGCCAAAACGAGCATTCTTTCAATTCTGTTTAAAATTCTGGCCTTCACATCAGCAGCATTCAACATGTGCATATCATTATTGAAATGAACGGAGGGATTAGCGTTACTCTCCTAGTCAATCAAACCTGGCCGCTGATCGAAACTATTTTTGGAGGAAAATGTCTGTAAAATGCCATTCATTGGATGACAAATCATTATTAGAACTGGGAAACTATTAATAAACATGAACCCCCTCCCACGCAGTGTTATTGATGAGCGTGTAGCCGTATCAGTCACGGAGACCCGGCCGCTCAAATTGAGATGTCCTTCACCAAGGAATCAATAGAAACGCTGATATGACACAATGTACAGCGCATTTACCATGCCATGGATAATGTAAGGAAATCAGAGGCGAATTGTTCAGGCAGTCATCAACCATGTCAACTGTACACGACCAAGTCAGAGGCCACATTACCGTTAGTTTATACACATTTCATTTGAACTCATTAACTTCGTTCAGCCAAAAAGGTAATGAATGAAAGTGTGATTGACAGATTGTGGAGAAATCAGGTCACAGTGACCTAATTTACCAGCAAATCATGATGTACAGAATCCCTCAGGAACACCAAGTGTGGAACATGTTGAAGGCGGAGGTACAACCAATACCTCCAATTAGGTCAATATTATAGATCCTGTACATGGAGCTCCAATTAGGTCCTGTGACCTCTACTGTAGGTCACAGTGACCTTATTGGCCAGCAGATGTGAGGAATTACAATAACATTCACTCTTGAATTAGGTCACTGTGACTTGTACTATAGATCACAGTCACCTAGTTTGACCTACATGTAGTTGGAGTTAACACCAGTCGTGGAACAGAAGATCTAGGTCACAGTGACCTACATGTAATTGGCCAGGAGACATGATGACTTTCACCCTGACCCCGCACTATGAATATGATGAACTGAACTTATTTCAGGACAAAACAAGACGTCTATTGAAGCTGAAAGAATACATTCAACAAACTGTAGATTGCTACACTGCCTACACAGCTTCCTGATAAATGCTGCAAAGAAAGCAATGATTGATCTATAATTGAACCCGACGAGAAACTTTGAATCCTAGCACACCACTCAAACACCTCCATTCATTTCCTTCCCACATCGTCTATTCTCGTTCACACAAAAGGTCACTGGCTCCACACCAGAGAGTATCGACGTTCACCGCGATGAAATGTACAGCTCAATACTGTACAATAAAACATCAATATTACAAATGTGATATGCAATGTTGACAAATCTTGGAGGAGGAGGAGGCGGAAGAAGACTTAGTGGCTGGACCTCAATGTTTTATCTTGTCACTTATCAACCATACATTCTGAAGCAAGTGTGTCTCATCTCAACTATCGTAATGGTAAATGCTCAGCATCAATGATCACTTGCTGTTACACTGACAACTGAAACTGACTGATATTCAATACCATCTCTTCAGTTGAACCAATGCAGCTCCTAACTCGGTTCCAGATATTCATATTGCAGCTTGATGCTGCAACATGAGACTCTGGAACTGAGTAGGGAGAATGTGGAGTTTGAAGTTAGACACATGTAATCCAAAATGCATCTACTCAGGTGGGCAGGTGTGTTAGGCTGAGTTTACACCGCAGCACACATGACACGAACACGCCGGCGAACAAAGGTTTCATGGGGATGAATCCTTTGTGAAGCCATTGTTCGCCTGCGTGTCCGTGTCACGTGTACCTCGATGTAAACTCAGCCTTACCGTTGTCAGTTTTTACTGCCTCAAAGTTAAATGCTTGCCGGTCAGGTGGAATTTTCTGACTCGCTGTCACTGGACACANCACGACCAAGTCAGAGGCCACATTACCGTTAGTTTATACACATTTCATTTGAACTCATTAACTTCGTTCAGCCAAAAAGGTAATGAATGAAAGTGTGATTGACAGATTGTGGAGAAATCAGGTCACAGTGACCTAATTTACCAGCAAATCATGATGTACAGA
The DNA here is from genome assembly GCA_002633025.1 of Notospermus geniculatus. Taxonomy (NCBI): domain Eukaryota; kingdom Metazoa; phylum Nemertea; class Pilidiophora; order Heteronemertea; family Lineidae; genus Notospermus; species Notospermus geniculatus. The sequence goes on along the minus strand of NMRB01001676.1, from coordinate 108,090 downwards.
ATCCCTCAGGAACACCAAGTGTGGAACATGTTGAAGGCGGAGGTACAACCAATACCTCCAATTAGGTCAATATTATAGATCCTGTACATGGAGCTCCAATTAGGTCCTGTGACCTCTACTGTAGGTCACAGTGACCTTATTGGCCAGCAGATGTGAGGAATTACAATAACATTCACTCTTGAATTAGGTCACTGTGACTTGTACTATAGATCACAGTGACCTAGTTTGACCTACATGTAGTTGGAGTTAACACCAGTCGTGGAACAGAAGATCTAGGTCACAGTGACCTACATGTAATTGGCCAGGAGACATGATGACTTTCACCCTGACCCCGAACTATGAATATGATGAACTGAACTTATTTCAGGACAAAACAAGACGTCTATTGAAGCTGAAAGAATACATTCAACAAACTGTAGATTGCTACACTGCCTACACAGCTTCCTGATAAATGCTGCAAAGAAAGCAATGATTGATCTATAATTGAACCCGACGAGAAACTTTGAATCCTAGCACACCACTCAAACACCTCCATTCATTTCCTTCCCACATCGTCTATTCTCGTTCACACAAAAGGTCACTGGCTCCACACCAGAGAGTATCGACGTTCACCGTGATGAAATGTACAGCTCAATACTGTACAATAAAACATCAATATTACAAATGTGGTATGCAATGTTGACAAATCTTGGAGGAGGAGGAGGCGGAAGAAGACTTAGTGGCTGGACCTCAATGTTTTATCTTGTCACTTATCAACCATACATTCTGAAGCAAGTGTGTCTCATCTCAACTACCGTAATGGTAAATGCTCAGCATCAATGATCACTTGCTGTTACACTGACAACTGAAACTGACTGATATTCAATACCATCTCTTCAGTTGAACCAATGCAGCTCCCAACTCAGTTCCAGATATTCATATTGCAGTGTTATGCTGCAACATGAGACTCTGGAACCGAGTACGGAGAATGTGGAGTTTGAAGTTAGACACATGTAATCCAAAATGCATCTACTCTGGTGGGCAGGTGTGTTAGGCTGAGTTTACACCGCAGCACACATGACACGAACACGCAGGCGAACAAAGGTTTCATGGGGATGAATCCTTTGTGAAGCCATTGTTCGCCTGCGTGTCCGTGTCACGTGTACCTCGATGTAAACTCAGCCTTACCGTTGTCAGTTTTTACTGCCTCAAAGTTAAATGCTTGCCGGTCAGGTGGAATTTTCTGACTCGCTGTCACTGGACACAGGAGATCATGCTGATTGCAGACTGAGAAGAGGCAAAGTAAATGCTTCTTACCATCTGTATTCCACGAGAGAGTGAAGACATCACATTCAGGAGTGATGGTCCCAGTCTGGTACCACTGGTAATCCAATCTCTGAAAGATAAAGTGAGAGGAATACTCAATGCCTGGCATCAACAAAATACATGTAAGAGGTTTGGTGACAGATACATTAGGAAGGGAACAAGTTGGGAGAAACGCCAGCTGCTCCAGGTGTGACTTTGGGTTGACATTGTGTATCATACACAGCCCTCGTCATCCTCGGCCTACATGTACTTGGGTTGTATTGTAGAGCTCAACGTCATGTATCTGTTGTCGTAACGCTGCATGGGTTGCCGAGGTAGGGTAGCTGGTTGCGAGCCAGTTTATGGTTGCTATCTGCAGTGTGGCGCAGGCCTGGCAAGCGGAGGTTCTTAAATTACACACCAATTCAAAGATAGCTAAGGCCTGGAGTCTGGTCCAAGGCTCAAAATAGACAAGTCGATAAGTGATACAGGCAATTATAGGCCGTTTCTTGATATACCAAAGCCTTAAAGGGTGTCACCTTAAAACGGACTATTTGCATGTGGGACAGACTCCCCAGTGAAGTAGCCGATACAATTAGACATCTAGCCCAGACAGCTTGAAGTAACAAGGGTTGATTGAATCAACGAGTGCCAATATCAGTTCGGCAAATACTGTGTCACTTGGTTACAGGGGCTGTATACTTACATGTGAAGAGTCATGATGAAGCAACGGCGTTGGCTCAAATATGCATACTTCACGGCCGTATGAGGCTGCAATCTGAAAGAAAACACAAAGAGGTTGGTCAGGGTATCATGTATTAACATGGCCAAAAATGCCTTTATATCATCTTGATTACAGAACATTTCGCCCCTTAGCAGGCTACGACTGTTTGTTCGTGGACCATTTTCATCCCTGACATCGATCCAGAGGAAAGGTTGCTTGGACATTTCATCTCAAAGGACTCAACACTGATCATTACACCACTTGATCTAAAACCTGCCGCACACAGGAGCTATTAAACTCCCTACGCAGTTGTGTACCGCGCCCCCTTCGGTTTACTCGCTCTCCACAACTGCTTTACTTCGTGGAAGTCGCCGCGTTCGGTCAACAGATGGCGCTGAGAGAGTCGACCAATGAGAGCACCGAGCAACCGGTAACCAAGCTGGCCTGAGACACTTTTTCATTGGCCGAGCGATTCGTAGCCATGGTAGCACAAGAACATCCGTTGCCAACGGGCCAAACAGTTCTGAAAGCAGCGTGCTGATAGGCTGTAAAACTCGCGCCAGGCCCAGACGCCATCTGTTGACCAACCGCGGCGACTTCCACGAAGTAAAGCAGTTGTGGAGAGCGAGTAAACCGAAGGGGGCGCGATACACAACTGCGTAGGGAGTTTAAGGAGCTATCTGCTGAGCAAAAAGTTATTCGAGACCGTTCGCTCAGCAGACAGCTCGCGTGTGCACGTAATTTCGGTGAGTTTTTTGCCTCGCGAGGCAGAAAGCTCACGTGTGCGCGTATTTTTCGGTGAGCTATCTGCTGAGCAAACGGTCTGACTTTGCTCAGCAGAAAGCTCGAGTACGGCAGGCTCAGCTCAGTTCTTAGTGCAGAAAAGCCAGGAACTGCCAGGTGCACATGTTCAAAATGATGTGGTAATTTATGCTATCATTTTCCACTAACTTACATGAAGTACACACCACATACATGTACCGTATACCACAATTGTTTGCAACACAGTCAGTTATGAAAGCCTGGGTCATCATCCATTCAAGTGGGTTAGTTTGCATTCATTAAAATTAGGTACTGGTATTATTAAACCACATAACAAACAGATGAGTACAGTTAGTGCTAATGACTGAACTGATGTTGAACTTTATTTGGTGACATTATTACAAATTACATGTATGAATGTTTGATAATCAGGTTTAGGTTGGGTCCTACATGTCCACATCACAGACAGTCATGATATGATGAATCTCATCACAGAACTCATCTAGAACATCAAGAGATAGAATGTGAATCTGCCGAGTATGCTGAGAAAGTGCTGGTAAAAAATGTTACAGTGATATTGGTGATGTTAATCTGGTGGACATGGCAAAAGTTATATGGTCGACAGTCTGTGACAGCTGAGCCAGCGAGTCCATTCCCACAATCAGTGCATCAGCCCACTCGATCTGTCATGATATGAATAGGATGAACTGATGACAGTCATACATGTACATGGATCGCAGTTGGTGATTCCAATACGATGTGTTCGTTTGGATCAATATTATGAATAGACCGAGCACTCAGTCTGTCAGTAAAGTGACCTAACGAGTGTCCCGAGATGGGGAGAATAAAGGAACATCCCAGGGTATTCCCCGACAAATTCTCTGCAACATGTTGGTCCTTGTCAAGTGGGTGAGGGGAACTGATGTGTGTGTACATAGTGTGCTAAACTGCCATTTGGACTTGGAAGTTTTGACAGGTAATGCCTATGACTATTGTTCACTTTGTATGTTTAGTGGTGGTGTGCTGCACATTCCCAATGTTTGCTGAACCTGAAACAGGGTCTCACTCTAAGCAGGATCAAAACTCTCAGTCTCACCAATGATACTGAGGTTTCATATGACAGCTGGTGTTGAATGAACATTAGCAGCCCAGCTACAGCTAGGCTTTTGATTGGCAAGGCTAAGTTTAGACATGAATAGGACTCGCAGCAGTCAGCCACGCGTACATGTATTGCCAAAAGATGGCAGCAAAGTTCTAGCACTCATAGCAGACCAATACATGTACATAGGAAAATCCACGTGATTGGTACTCGATCAAGAATGAATGGGTCCGCTATACTACAATGTAGAATGCATTGAATATACTCTATCACTCCAAAAGAGCGCAGCACCTTTCGGGGTCAGTGTCATGACGTCTCGCACGTCATTTCTGAACGCTACGACGCGACTCGAAAAAAAATCCCGATGTTACAGCAATCATGACGTCGTGAAACAATCTCTGAATTTTTTTCGTCTCACCTCAAGACAGCATGAAATGACATGCGGGATGTCATGACGCTGACCCCGTAAGGTGCTGCGCTCTTTTGGAGTGATATCGTCTATTGGGCCGTAGTGACATCTATTGGTCGACTTACTGACAGCATTGCGATGATGATGGCATGACTGGGTGTAAATGAATTGCAAAATCAGTCCATTGCAAGCGCAGGATAGAATCTTTAGTTTTTGTTCTGTGTTGATGAGCTGCATGCAGCAAACATCGATAGATGGCATTACTGTTATCAGACTGGTTCACAAACTGATCAAACAAATTTCACCAAATCAGATGATTTGCTAGATCACTATCATTTATTGACGACCTGAAGGTAATCGTACTGGGGTCGAGTGGGACCTCCATTGATCAGACACATGTGGTGGACCTTACAAGTCAGATGATGTCACGAGTGTCTTGTCATGCGTATTGTTTGTTATTGTCATGCAAAGGCACAGAACATGTTTACGTTGTGCAACTATCACTCAGTGTCATGACTGTTTAGTTGGATTGGACCACTGACTGTGCTTTTCAGACATGCATGATTTTTTTACAAGGAAGTTTTTTCTTGTTGCACATGGTAGGCCTTCATGAGAATGGACAGCCTAAAGTGAAGGACTGAGGGGATGGGTGTTCACAGGGGAAGGAGGGAAGGATGTAGTNACGGTCTGACTTTGCTCAGCAGAAAGCTCCAGTACGGCAGGCTCAGCTCAGTTCTTAGTGCAGAAAAGCCAGGAACTGCCAGTTGCACATGTTCAAAATGATGTGGTAATTTATGCTATCATTTTCCACTGACTTACATGAAGTACACACGACATACATGTATACCACAATTGTTTGCAACACAGTCAGTTATGAAAGCCTGGGTCATCATCCATTCAAGTGGGTTAGTTTGCATTCATTAAAATTAGGTACTGGTATTATTTAAACCACATAACAAACAGATGAGTACAGTTAGTGCTAATGACTGAACTGATGTTGAACTTTATTTGGTGACATTATTACAAATTACATGTATGAATGTTTGATAATCAGGTTTGGGTTGGGTCCTACATGTCCACATCACAGACAGTCATGATAGGATGACTCTCATCACAGAACTCATAGAACATCAATCTTGAGAAGAATGTGAATCTGCCAAGTACCGGTATGCTAGGAAAGTGCTGGTAAAAAAATGTTACAGGGATATTGGTGATGTTAATCTGGTGGACATGGCAAAAGTTATATGGTCGACAGTCTGTGACAGCTGAGCCAGCGAGTCCATTCCCACAATCAGTGCATCAGCCCACTCGATCTGTCATGATATGAATAGGATGAACTGATGACAGTCATACATGTACATGGATCGCAGTTGGTGATTCCAATACGATGTGTTCGTTTGGATCAATATTATGAATAGACCGAGCACTCAGTCTGTCAGTAAAGTGACCTAACGAGTGTCCCGAGATGGGGAGAATAAAGAAACATCCCAGGGTATTCCCCGACAAATTCTCTGCAACATGTTGGTCCTTGTCAAGTGGGTGAGGGGAACTGATGTGTGTGTACATAGTGTGCTAAACTGCCATTTGGACTTGGAAGTTTTGACAGATATTGCCTGTGACTTGTTCACTTTGTATTTTTAGTGGTGGTGTGCTGCATATTCCCAATGTTTGCTGAACCTGAAACAGGGTCTCACTCTCAGCAGGATCAAAACTCTCAGTCTCACCAATGATACTGAGGCTTCGTATGACAGCTGGTGTTGAATGAACATTAGCAGCCCAGCTACAGCTAGGCTTTTGATTGGCAAGGCTAAGTTTAGACATGAATAGGACTCGCAGCAGTCAGCCACGCGTATCAATGCCAAAAGATGGCAGCAAAGTTCTAGCACTCATAGCAGACCAATACATAGGAAAATCCATGTGATTGGTACTCGATCAAGAATGAATGGGTCCGCTATACTACAATGTAGAATGCATTGAATATACTCTATCACTCCAAAAGAGCGCAGCACCTTGCGGGGTCAGTGTCATGACGTCTCGCACGTCATTTCTGAACGCTACGACGCGACTCGAAAAAAAATCCCGATGTTACAGCAATCATGACGTCGTGAAACAATCTCTGAATTTTTTTCGTCTCACCTCAAGACATCATGAAATGACATGCGGGATGTCATGACGCTGACCCCGTAAGGTGCTGCGCTCTTTTGGAGTGATATCGTCTATTGGGCCGTAGTGACATCTATTGGTCGACTTACTGACAGCATTGCGATGATGATGGCATGACTGGGTGTAAATGAATTGCAAAATCAGTCCATTGCAAGCGCAGGAAAGAATCTTTAGTTTTTGTTCTGTGTTGATGAGCTGCATGCAGCAAACATCGATAGATGGCATTACTGTTATCAGACTGGTTCACAAACTGATCAAACAAATTTCACCAAATCAGATGATTTGCTAGATCACTATCATTTATTGACGACCTGAAGGTAATCGTACTGGGGTCGAGTGGGACCTCCATTGATCAGACACATGTGGTGGACCTTACAAGTCAGATGATGTCACGAGTGTCTTGTCATGCGTATTGTTTGTTATTGTCATGCAAAGGCACAGAACATGTTTACGTTGTGCAACTATCACTCAGTGTCATGACTGTTTAGTTGGATTGGACCACTGACTGTGCTTTTCAGACATGCATGATTTTTTTACAAGGAAGTTTTTTCTTGTTGCACATGGTAGGCCTTCATGAGAATGGACAGCCTAAAGTGAAGGACTGAGGGGATGGGTGTTCACAGGGGAAGGAGGGAAGGATGTAGTACCCCCAGTTATGGCACGGCGTGACCCACAGGCCATGAAGGATTTCCTTTGTGGCCTAGTGGATGACACCTTGGGTTCCGAGTGTGGTCAGCACTTGGACGGTTGGATGGGTGACCAGCAAAAATGATAATAATGAAAGCGAGATGGGGTGTTGACTTTGGTTTCGGTTGACATTATCATTATGATAGAGACTCAATCACTCATACTCATCCAGACACTAGAGCTAATTATTTCGATTAACCTGGATACCTACTTTTCCTGTATCTTCAGAGCAATCCAAACTTCCGACTTGAACATTTCCATGAGTGGCTCCGGGAATGATCTGAACACGCTGGAAATCACTGGCTAATATCACAATATCACATCCTGTTGCATAGGCCTGAAATAAACAAGAATTGAAAGGGCATCAGTAAAGAGACGACACTGCAATTTGCATTGAAATCGACACTGTCAATAATACAGTAATGAATTGAATAACAAGTGTCCTGGCACCAGCATTGATTGTGAGCAACCACTGATTCTAGAGGCCTATTCAATAATAATTCATTAGGGCTACCCTAGATGCCCTGCCCCCCCCCCCAGCTCCTCTGCTCTGCCTGCCTCTGCTACATGTAGTTTCAGTTTCATTTCACCCATGTCTTCTCCCCTCCTTCTTGGGTTGTGGCTTCCGTTAGTTACGGTAACAATATCGCCTTGCTTCTTTTACGATATGATATCTGACGGCTATTGCCTGTATGCGCGCTATGTAAATGTCAGTTTCTAAAAGCAAAAGGGGGTGGTGTGCGGACACAGTTCGCACAGACAGAGTTCTCCATGATCCATGTGCACTGAAATCCAACACGACTGCTACAGCCACCAGTGCTTGAAGGGAAAAATACCAAGGCGAGTGAAAAAAGGCTCACCTAAATAGGTCTAGGTGCTCTATTTTTTATGCCAACCAGATCATTATCCTGTACCAGACACAGCTACGGCATCTGTACCAGAATTATTCTGCCTAGAACATTGTCATTGTTCAGGGATCAAAGGGTTAAATCACAATAATACAGGTATGTGTACTGTAAACAACCATTCTGAGTAAATATTTCACTGTCTATAAGTTGATTACAGTGATAAAAATATCTTTAGTGATCAAGGGGTTAAACCTTCAAATATGGTCACGTTGGAATGGGTTAAACACTTCCAATACACAATGCTAATCCCTTGTAAAAAAACCAATACCAATACAACCCCGTTTTGCATAAGACCATCTTGTTAGCTGATGATTACTATTGAATGCAGTTGAGCATCAGATCGATGGCCCTCTTGTTATAGCATTTTCCCGCCAAAAAGATCGTTGATACCATGCGGCCGAAAGGCCAGCGGTCGCAAGTAAGTTCAGTCATTTTAAGTAAATATCTGTTTACTGAAAAGAACTTGGCAAACAAATTTGGTATGACTGGAAAGAGCATTCTTCCTGGATGAGAGCCAAATAAATTATTGAAGAATGCAAGCAGAAGTTTGGGAGAAATGGACTTGGAAATGTAACGGTGTCTCTCAGATTGAAATGCTGAAGTCGCATTGTGATGTCCAAAGCTGGCGTTTCTCGATCATATTTATGAGGAATGGGCAGAATACATCAGCTTGTTTACATGATTGACGGAAGATCCAAGTATCGAACGAAGAAAATGGTAGGCGCACGGATTTTGATGTTTTGATTTTTTCGGCGTGCGCCATTTTTCACTCGCCTTGACGGCAATTTAGGCGCGTGATGGTGCTCGAGCGCGATCGCGNTGGATGAGATCGGCGACCTGTTTTTGTATTTCGCCTGTATTTACTTGGCAACTTATTAATTTTTTTGTGTTGTTTATTGACTTCCTAATGTGCAACAACAGTAATCAGGGCTGTATTGCCGCTGTTTTCTCCATCTGGTCCTGTACACACGTTGGTCCGCGATGTATGGCGGCAATCCGTGATTCACCCCGACTTCATCCGCGATACTTACCGCATCAACGACGAATGCCAGTTCCCGCGATGTTAAACACCAAACCCACGAAGATAGCCGAAATTCCGTGATACTACACTACTCTTCAAAACGGTTGTAAATCATCGATAATTTATTTATTGCAAGCGCGGTTTCAGCCGAAGTTGTTGTAAAAAGTAGTTCTCATCGATATTCATCCGCCGACCGGAAGAGGGAATGTGTGTCATGGCGCAGAATGCCTGCAGAGCTGGATTTCTGGGAAGGTCGTCACTATACCCGTGATATTACCCGAAACTACCCCCGTGCGCGCTATGTAAAAGTCAGTTTGTAAAAGCAAAAGCGGAGCATACAGAGTCCCAGTTACTGAGACTAGTCCTTCCATAGCCTGCTACCATGGCTAGGCCTACTGAGAGATAGGCCTAAATCATAAATTGTCTTGCATGATGATGACAGCACTCCATGAGTGCATGATGAGTGCAGTGCATCATGAATGCATGATGTGATGAGTGCAGAGCAACCCTCCTCCCGTCGAATTTGCATCAACAGATACCTACCGTAAAATGCACCCCTTCTACACTCCCAACCGAAAAACATTGGTCTCCTGCGTTGACCGCACCTGTAAGGACCTGGTGTCGGTTCATGTTCCCTAATATCTTATTTTTATTGGGTTAAAATCGTTAAATTTCATTACTTTCCGGAATCCACCACCTCACAATCTGCCATCTTGAATAAAATCCTCTCTGATGAGTGACAGTCTAGCGATAGGTGGCAGCACTCGCCAATTGATCAATTTCTGTTTTAAAGGGCCACTGTATGCATGAGGTATGCCTCACCATTCCCTGGCGGCGGAATCTGGCACCAACATGATAAGACTGGTGTCTTGTCCAACAAGACGATGTTAGCACCAACTCGTGGAGCAGTCCCGGGGAGCAGTGCCTTCTATTGAAACACATAAGAATTCTATGCCTAGGGGGAGTTACAACACTATCCAGGCCTTTGATGAAGGGTTGTCATGCTGTACAGCGCGTTGAACCGCTTCTCAAGTGATGACGAGTGCCCCTGTGATACTCAGCATGGAGGGCCTAGCTGTATGACAGGCCAAACTGAGTTGCAGCAAGTTTTCATGAGGGTCAGAGCACAGGGACTTGAGGCACGCATTGCAGGGGTGGTGGGTGTGTTACAGAGGTCCAATAATAACACACCCCCGAGTAATGCCACGGTATACTGACGTATACCTAGTAGAAAAATAACGTTATTTTTCTACTAGGTATACGTCAGTATACCGTGGCATTACTCAGGGGTGTGTTATTGGACCTCTGTAACACACCCACCACCCCTGCAATGCATGCCTCAAGTCCCTGTGGGTCAGAGAAGTCACTTCTTGGAGAAAGAGGGTTATTTGAGCTCAAGGGAAAAGATCCACAGAGAAGGAAAATGTAGATTGTAAGACATAATTTATTGAATCAAAATGATGGTGACATGATAGAGAGCACATAGAGACAATGCATGTATTATGATGTATTGTCATAATAGTGTGAACCTAGACCAACTGTCGAGAATCATAAATTTAAAGTACATGTACTGCATAAATAGTCAGATGTAGGCCTATTGACGCATGTTGAATACCTTCTTGGATATATATTAAAATAAGATTTGAATTTGCAGATCTACGCTAACTTTACCAGCCTATTAAGAGGTTATGAAACAAACAGCCCTTCGCCAGTCTTCTGGTCACATTCAAGCACACTAAAACCTACAGATGAGGCTGTTTGTTTGGAAACAAGGACTTTTCCACGGGTATTTTGGGGCTGGATGATGCAACTTCAAGGAATGGTCACAGCTCTTCTAAAAGTAATCAACCCATTAGTGAGTTCCCTAATAACAAATGAATGGAGATCATGGTCATCAAAGACCATGAAAGGCAGTGAAAGCAGTGCTTCATGTAAGACGGGCGCAATCACACTTGCGCCCCTGCACGTCCACAAAATTGCACCGAGGAGCTTAACTGACCGTGCTCCTTGGCATCCTTGAAGTTCAGGCGCGAGTGTGAACAGCTCTCCTTGACGAGTGTGAACAGCTCTCCTCGAGCTTATGAGGAGCTCAACTGATCGAGCTCCTGCAGATTTCAAACGTGAAGCACTGTGAAAGGTTGCCCATGAAGAAAAACATGTAGAGAGGGTGGGAGGATAAATGTTTTTTCAAGTTCAATTCAACCACGAACCCGGCAGCTCAGCTGTTTGCATCATAATTTATTTCATTAATTTGATTTTCAGTGCACTATTTCAACACATGATAATTTAACCTAAGGCTTGCATCGTTCCACAAATCTAGGATAAAGGCAGACTTCTCGAATGTGTTGTCTGTTCAGCAGCCACGTCAGGAACCTCTCCAAACCAAGACCGTATCCACCGTGAGGGCACGTGCCATATTTTCTCTGAAAGGGAATCATTCCGAATGAATGAATATTTATATAATGGAAGGAAACGAGAGCCACAGACAAAACCTACAATGCTGAGGAGAGAGTAGTCTCTGTAGCACATTCTTAGATAGCCACTGGGCTGGCCGGGATTGAACTGGTGATCTCACTGGGGGCTGGCCGGGATTGAACTGGTGATCTCACTGGGGGCTGGCCGGGATTGAACCGGTGATCTCACTGGGGGCTGACCGGGATTGAACTGGTGATCTCACTGGGGGCATGACAGGTACTGCTGTTTCCACAGCGACACCCCTGACAGTCCATGGAATGGATCAGGCTGATAAACAATCAGAGTGTGGCCTGAACTATCTTTGATCGTCAAGTCCACGCAGTGCCGCACAGATTCATCATAAAGTCATGGACCCAGTCCTCACCTGATCAGTATACCAATAATAAGGTGTCGGATCAATGTCTTCTCTCTTGTAGCCATCCAATAACTCTTGTTCATCCCACATCCTCATGGAGCCACCAATGATCTCACCAACACCTGGTAACAGTAGATCTACCTGGAAAGTAAATCGATGGGGTTTTAATAAAGTTGGCTGCAAGCTACAAGGGGTAGAAAAGAGAAGATTGAATGGGGACAAAATGGAAGTCCCAGAGACAGGTAAACAATGACAAATTCTGTCTATGTTATGTTTTGGCCATCTGCTGTCATCTTTCAAGGCGGATAAATGTGGCATAATGTAACTAGACGATACTGCCAAGGTCACACTCCGGCCAGAGGACAAATCTTCAAACCGACTAGGCCTCATTAACTGACAAACCCTACCGATTCAGTGAGTCTCCGGTCATCGTCACATCGTTGCATGTAGAACGATTTTATCTCAGCTGGGAAGCGAATCAGAAAGATTGGTTCGTTGATCTGGTCTGTCATCTTTCTTTCCGGGGCTTCTGGGATATCTTCACCAAATTCGTAGAATGTCCCATCGTCCTTTGTAATGTTGTTTTCTTTGAGGTACTTGATGGCGTCAACATACTCCAGGCGTTTGAAGGGACGTTTTGGTGGCTTGAAATCCTGACGAGTAAGATTTTAGCAATTGCAGACATGATGAAGAAAAAAGTACAATATACCGGTAATCATTTATGCAGAATGCAGCTTTCCGAACCTCAGTTCCATGATCCTGATCCCAAATTCAGATCTACTGACTTAATGCACCACAACTTTACGGGAAAGAAATGTAGAAAGGAAACTGACTTACAGGGTTAAGTTCATAGAGTATATGAACCAAGGGTGACTTGAGGACTCTGTCCACCGTATCGCAGACCAGGTCTTCCAGCCTCTCCAACAGATCAGTGAATGTAATAAACGGACATTCTGCTTCTACATGGGTATATCTGTAAACAGAACAAATGATCTGATTATAGTACAGACAATAGTAAATCTAGTCAAGCCACAGTGCTGGTCAACACATCCTCTGGTTTCCACCCGCATCAATTCACCAATATATTGGGTAATGCTGGAAGTGTAACTGGCACCATATCTCCATCAGCCATGTGCCTAATCAAGCTTTACACTTATTACAGACACTCTGTTTGTTGTCAGGTCTAGCAACCAATTTATGGGGCTTGGACTCTATTCTACCTTAATTTTTGACACGGCCTGTTTGTACAGGATACTTTAGATCTACATTTGGGATTCAGCTCAGTCTTTTCTGGAGTTCTATACTGAAAAGTACCTGAGGAAGACCCTGGTTGGGGTCGAAAATTTGCAAAATTTTTCGAAGTTGACTTCGTATATATCATCATTTTGTGTGTCGACTTTTGTGCTCCTTGTTTCTTTGGAGCCATGTGATGTGAGGTTAACTTACTCAGCTAAATGTCTCCTAGTTCTTGACATCTCCGCCCGATATGACTCTGCTATACAGTAGACATCTCCTAAGGCAGGTAGACATGTCTCTAAGTACAGCTGTGATGACTGAGTGAGAAAGGCCTCTTCACCGAAGTAATCAAGTTTGAAAAGAGTACTGCCTCCTTCTACTTGAGTTTGCACCATCGTTGGAGGAGTGATTTCAAAGTAGCCACGGTCATAGTAATGGTCCCTAAAGCATTTCATCAGCACTGAACGCATCTTTAAGATCTTGGAAGTCTGAAAGGCCAGACAATGAACTCAATAAGAACCAAGCATTGCAAAAAGAGTGTCTGGGCAAGTATTGCCTGAGGTACTGACATTACTCCAGTGGCAATAATCGAGTTTACAAACAGCAGGTCTTGGGAGTGTGATTCAAAACACAACATATCAGATGATCAAGGAAGTTGAAGAAGACATGTTTGAGAATATCTTACGTTTTCTCCTCTTATCATCATGTGCCTGTTGTCAAGTTGTACATCAACATGGGCGTCTTCGTTGAGGAGGTTGTCAGCACCTCCAGCTGGCGCCAGGCCAATCAACTCCCAATAATCTACATCAAGTTCATGGCCACCTGGTGCCTGAAAAACGAAAAATGATATACATGTAATGTACCAGTAAATGCAACACTTCAAACAGATATAATGAAACATATTTGATCCTCCACCACAAAACCAGTCGGAAGTCGTACGGAAAATGAGCGTAAATGTACCAAGATGACACCAGGAGATAAGGAAAGAAACAGAATCACTTCACAACAGACAGACAACATTGAAATTGACAGATAATTCATTCCAACTTGCCAACTTCAGAGCGACTTCCGACTGATTTTGTAATGGAGGGTCACATATGTGAATCCACATTAATTACTTACTGATTTTCCTTCCGGTACGACTTTGAGAGTCCCATACATACACACGGTCGATTCCGTTGAGAGGACCAAGGCGTTGTATGAGTCTGACACAGCTTATCACTGCACACACACTGAAGGAATCCTGTGCCATCTCGCAGAACCACAAACATCATGGCTTTACCTGAATGGAGAAGGAAGCAGTTTGAATAGACTAGGACATGTAGGAGTAAATGAACAATGGCCAACAAAGTGTTACCTTACCCACAGTACATCAAGGATTCACATCACTAAGCATTAGGCTGCCAATTCTTTATCGCATTCTTAAGAAGGGCTTGATAACACACCACAAAGTTTTTCGGTACTCCTTCCTCATCATATACATATCCACAACGTTTCTACCAGTGTTCCCTGGTCGTCTTCAGGTGGCTGAATCTGGCTGCCAATAAGTGTCCGAGTTTCTTTGGATGGGTCTACCACTGCCTATCACAGGAACTCTAGACTGACAGATCACGAAGTGACATGACGTACCTTGTCTCCTCAGACGATGAACCCATGCCTTCACCTTGATTCTCTTGTCTCGATATGCCTCTGCATCTCGCAGCTTCACCTGAGGAAAAACAACAAGATGATGATTCCTATGGCCACTGTAGAACTGGTATGAACAGATCTAACCTTCATACTGGCAAAAGATGCTCTATACTAACCAGTGTAGCCTCTGGCAGACTTTTATCTTCCTCAATAACAATATCCTTGGCTTCCTCCAAGTTTTTCTTCCGACGTTCAGCATCTTCAGCTTCTTTTTTATCTTTATCTTTCGATTTCTGCTGCTCGCGTTGCCAGATCTTCGTCACTTTCTTCAGTTGCGATTTGGCAGCCAGATCCCACCTCTGAAAAGAAATGGAATTTTTTTAAAAAGATACATGTACAGATAGATGAAGTGGACAGTGTGCAGAGAACGAAATGTCGATACAATGCCACCTTAGGTGCTGAAGAGTCAAGTCTTCTGCTTACATGTAAGGTAGCCATCAGCTAGATTTACAATTATAACACAGATTATGATCATGTTCATCAGTGCTGAGTACCTTGGCATCGCCTTGTCCCTCCGGAGCAGATGGGTCTGGCTTAGCGTCCACATAAATACTGGGAAAAGGTTCTTTTCCAGCGTGTTTCATGGCTCGGAGAATCGTCTTGAAGGGTTTTTCTGCAGTGCCATCTCCAGATGTATCAGACCCCTCTCTCTCAGAGGTATAGAGTTCAGCTGAAATCATTCAATAGAATTAGAAGGTTCATCGATCATAGGCAAGGGCAGGCCTAGGCCTAATAATGAACTGGGAAACATACGGCGATACGGCAGCTAATCAATGACAATCGTCCTTCTTTTTAGGCGTACTACTATTCAGTGTTCTCCAACTCCTATACCACGGGTACACAGCGCCACACCAAATTTTCTTGCCGCCAACCCAAACGCCGAACGGACTGTTCCCGCCACACCAAAAAAGTCTGCCGCCACAGAAAAAAACTGCCCGCCACGGCTGACGAAAGTTACGCTGAAGCAACCATATCGCACACAAAGTCAATATTTGTAATCATGCATCATGCTAACCACAGGCCTAAACCACAAACACCACACTCGAGCACGACTTGTCGGCATCATCCTTTGATCTTCCCACGATCTGACAGTGGCCTGGGACCGTCAGTAGTCAAATGTCATTCAAACATCATGTTTGATTGACACTCGGCCAGACACAGGTAGATATGGCAATAGCCAATCAGGAGTCAGGGGCCTAAGTTACAGGTTGATTGACGTCTGTCTCTCAGTTGAAAACTTCTGATTCTCACACCCCTTTCTAATTTCATTGGATGAACAAGAAACGTTGCTGGCACTGTTTAGGATTCACCAGGAAATTTATTTTGTTCAAACTACAGTGACAGCTGATGTTGCAGAAGATGATGCCTGGCTCTTCTTCACAAAGGAAGGGAGGAAGATGGCCCTATCCTTCATTTCAGTCCTAAGTTACTGCGTGAACTATGCAGGGTGCCATGACCAAAACTACTGCACCTGAGCAGTACTACGGCCTGACCGTGTGCTCTTGTTTTGACTGGAGGCTGACCACGTGGCTTTGTTGTGTCTGGTTTGGGACCGTTCCCATTTCAAATGAGGGGTTGCAGGAACCTGTTACATGCAGTCTTTGCATCATCAGAACGCAGGAAATCGCATCTCAGCCCACCTACGCAAAAATTTTTCTGGGGGAGGCCCCCCAGACCCCCCGCCGGAGCCCGGATACCGCCACACCAATTGTCTCAGAAGTTGGAGAACACTGNACATCACTAAGCATTAGGCTGCCAATTCTTTATCGCATTCTTAAGAAGGGCTTGATAACACACCACAAAGTTTTTCGGTACTCCTTCCTCATCATATACATATCCACAACGTTTCTACCAGTGTTCCCTGGTCGTCTTCAGGTGGCTGAATCTGGCTGCCAATAAGTGTCCGAGTTTCTTTGGATGGGTCTACCACTGCCTATCACAGGAACTCTAGACTGACAGATCACGAAGTGACATGACGTACCTTGTCTCCTCAGACGATGAACCCATGCCTTCACCTTGATTCTCTTGTCTCGATATGCCTCTGCATCTCGCAGCTTCACCTGAGGAAAAACAACAAGATGATGATTCCTATGGCCACTGTAGAACTGGTATGAACAGATCTAACCTTCATACTGGCAAAAGATGCTCTATACTAACCAGTGTAGCCTCTGGCAGACTTTTATCTTCCTCAATAACAATATCCTTGGCTTCCTCCAAGTTTTTCTTCCGACGTTCAGCATCTTCAGCTTCTTTTTTATCTTTATCTTTCGATTTCTGCTGCTCGCGTTGCCAGATCTTCGTCACTTTCTTCAGTTGCGATTTGGCAGCCAGATCCCACCTCTGAAAAGAAATGGAATTTTTTTAAAAAGATACATGTACAGATAGATGAAGTGGACAGTGTGCAGAGAATGAAATGTCGATACAATGCCACCTTAGGTGCTGAAGAGTCAAGTCTTGCTGCTTACATGTAAGGTAGCCATCAGCGAGATTTACAATTATAACACAGATTATGATCATGTTCATCAGTGCTGAGTACCTTGGCATCTCCTTGTCCCTCCGGAGCAGATGGGTCTGGCTTAGCGTCCACATAAATACTGGGAAAAGGTTCTTTTCCAGCATGTTTCATGGCTCGGAGAATCGTCTTGAACGGTTTTTCTGCAGTGCCATCTCCAGATGTATCAGACCCCTCTCTCTCAGAGGTATAGAGTTCAGCTGAAATCATTCAATAGAAGGTTCATAGGCAGGCCTAGGCCTGATAATGAATTGGGAAACATGACGGCGATACGGTAGCTAATCAATGACAATCTTCTATCTTTTTTTATAGCCATAGGCGTAGCTAAGCTAGGCCTAGGCCTACTATCGCTAGTAGGCCTAGGCCTATATTTCACTTTCGTTTCATCATCTGCCTACCTAGCCTAGGCCTATAATAGTATAGCATGCCTAGGCAGGCCTAGTCGCCTAAATGTTGTTTATTAAGGAGGACGCAGCACACACCATCCTAATTCCATGACGACCAGCCAGCACAGCACAGAGAGAGAGAGAGCAGCAGCAGCAGACCCAGATCATGAGATTGAGAGAATGCCACTCAGACTCAGTCATGTCAGTCGATCGGAACGGAATGGAGGAATCAGGGAATTTCGGCATGCTATTAAAGAGAGAAGTACTCACTCAAAGACATTGCTTCCATGCTGTTTTCGACAGCTGCCATCTATATTCTTTACAAACGTTGTAGAGTGTAACGGTTAAGTAACAATATGTGAATATTTCGATGATTTTATAGCAGAAAATTAGCCAACACCTCGCATGCCTTGCGTCAGCGAGGACACTTAGCACCTCCAGTTCACTGAAGAGCTCGAGTTTGATGAATGTTTCAAAGGATAGGTGGCGCTCCATCCCGGCAGCCACGCCCACTTCCCACTTGTCAGGTCGAGGATTTAGTGGCAAGTGAGGAACTAATAACGATGATATATGGAAAAAATCCTCGACCAAGCTGAAATCCCAATACAAAGACTATCTGCCATGTCTGCCAATAAGTTAAAAATTTGCCGGGCCATCTCTGCCGACTTTACTGATGACTAAGGATGTGGCAGGGGATCCACATAGGCTATAAACTAGGCCTACCTCTCAGTAGCCTAAGTAGTTAGATGTGGATCCCCTGCCACACCACAATGATTTTGTATATACAGTATAAGCCAAAAAAGATAGACTTTTGTATTCATCTCATCGACGGCCCAGTCTCCGGCTCGAGTTTAGGTTTCGGTTTTATCAGAAGCGGACCTCTGACCTCATTTGCATACGGAAATTTTAGCACTCGGAAATTTCCGAATGTCGTCAGGGTATGGCGAGATCAACGCACATTTCATGAATTCCCATTGTGTTATGCAGATTGGGGGTGAGAGGTCAGTCTAATTAGATTTCGACCAATGGGAGTATTTGTTGTTGTTTACATTTAGCGAAGGGAGAGATAGAGCACGTTGTTCAACACAACAAAGATTTAATGTCCACTTGTTGGCGGGTACTTCTTTTTTTTAAGTGGAAAATAGTCATCATTGGGCACATTAAAGAAAAGATAGGCCCTACTGTGGTAGACGAGATGCCAAACGTGAAGACGACCAGGCCGCCGTCATTGGATGAACACCTGGTGTCACCGAAGAGAACTAGCCCTACTCGTCTCTGAGGATGCCAGCCCAAGCTGGTTGGTGGTAAATCCCAATACACCGACTAAATCTGCTAATAACTTAGAAATTTGGCCATCTCTCCGACTCTACTGATGAATAAGAGGTAGAAAATAACTATTGGATGTGGATCCCCTCCCAAACCACCCTAATTAAGCAAGCCAATAAACACAGAACTTTCATCGTTATTATCTGTCGACGGCCCAGTCTCGGGCTCGAGTTTAGGTTTCGGTTTTATCAGAAGCGGACCTCTGACCTCATTTGCATACGGAAATTTTACACTCGGCAATTTCCGATTGTCGTCGGCGAGATCAACGCACATTTCATGAATTCCTATTGTGTTATGCAGATTGGGGGTGAGAGGTCAGTCTAATTAGATTTCGACCAATGGGAGTATTTGTTGTTTACATTTAGCGAATGGGAAGAATAGTGCACGTTGTTGTATCCATTATCACACAACAAAGATTTTGTGTCCGTTTGTTGGCGTTGGCGGGTACTTCTTTTTTAAGTGGAAAATAGTCATCATTGGGCACATAAGAAAAGATACTGTGGTAGACGAGAGACAATGCCAAACGTGAAGACGACCAGGCCAGGCGCTGTCATTGGATGAACACCTGGTGTCACAGAATAAAACTAGGCCTACTTGTCTCTGATGCCAGCCCAAGCTGGTTGGTGGTAAATCCCAATACACCGACTAAATCTGCTAATAACTTAGAAATTTGGCCATCTCTCCGACTCTACTGATGAATAAGAGGTAGAAATTATGGATAAGTTGAGGCATATTATATATAAAACGTACCGGTGTAATGTCTGAGAATGCCTCCCGTATGCCAATGCCCGCTTTATTGTGTGGCGGACACTCAAATACAAAAAGACATGTTTATCAGTGCCTCCCCCATTGTCTGGTCGCGGCTTATTCCGTCAATCTTTTGTTGGGGGCATTGGCAAAAGGGGGAAATGAAAAACATACCAATTTGCCGAACAGATCCAACATGGATCTTTGGTCAGTCTGATGTCTGAGGTGTCTGAAATCACGTGATGGACATTTCAATTCAGTAGCTTTATACCCCTAATTAGGATTCGTAAAATCGTTCATTGGAATTCCATTGCAATACTTATAGTCTGAGAGCTAACAAAGATTTAATTCACATATCAAGTACAAAAACATTTTTGGGTTTGGGGGTTAGCTTCTATCCCACTGACCACAAAAACCCAATTCTTAAGTTCCGCAAATGGTGCGTTTAGAAGATACAGCCGTTTGAATTTTGAGTACGGTACTGACTTTACCATTGGAACAAAATCAGACTCATTATATACAGAGGCTTGGAAACTGATGTACAGCTAACTTTTAAACGGGTGGCTTGGGACCCTATAATGTATTACCAATAGATAGAAACATGGGCCCACTGAGACAGGAAAACATATTCTTACGTATTTTATCTTATTGGAAATGATGGTTTTACATCTTTTCAGAATTTTGGCCCGGCGGCCATTTTAAATAGATAACCTGTTTATTGAATTCCTCATCCTATAGCAAATAAAAACAAATAAGAATATGCTAATCTGATTCTATGGACCCATGTTTACTATCTATTGGCAATAAATACATTTATGGGGTCTCAAGCCACCCATTTAAAAGTTATCTGTACATCAGTACTCAAGCCCCAGTACAAATGCTCTGATTTTGGTCCAATGACAAAGCCAGTACCCAAAGTTCAAAACGGCTGTATCTTCTAAACGCACCATTTGCGGAACTTACGAATTGGGTTTTGTGGTCAGTGGGATAGAAACTAACCCACAAAGCAAAAAATGTGTTTGTACTTGACATGTGAATTAAATGTTTGTTAGCTCCCAGACTATTAGGCCAATACAGACTTGTATTACAACGATTGTAGCGATGATTATTATTCGGTACACGAAGTTTCGGAACAAAAAAGATGCATTACTTCATTGAATATTGTGGACCATTCGCCCCAAATTCGTCCCATGTCACCGTGGGATGTCAAAGGCCTGATCTTATCGCACTTAAACACTGTTTAACCCCCAACTGTGTCTTAAAGTAAGTTGCCCTGAATCATTTCATTGGCAAGGACAAAGACTGCACCGAGGTCCATGAGCTTGTGCAGACACGCCTGATACCAAATTTCAATGTATGCACGAAAGCAACGATATATTCTTGACGAAAGGGGACTGGCTGAATGGGCCAATTTGACCGCGACCTATTGATATTTCAAAAGATGAAATGCATGGACCAATCAGAATTCAGGAGACCAAGCTTAGATATCAAAATCGAGTTGTCTGTTCATCACAACCTCGCTTCAATTAGCACTGGTGAGAAGGCTGTCGTCTGCGAGAAACACTAACAACCATCATGGTAGGTTTATCGTTTATCTGTTTCCACCCCGTCCTCCCATTATTTCCATCCTTCTGTTCGCTACATTTCTTGGCTGAACTAGGCATATAGCGAGTTTTCGCAAAGCCCCTGAAACACCAACGCGAACGTCTATCCTTTTCTTATATGTGCATGTCTTTCGTGGCATCGAACTCTTGAATGTATGCGTGCGTGAGCGTGAGCACGTCTGTCGGACTGACTGACAGACAGACCGACCGTCCGTCTGAGTGTCTGTCTTGAATTCTGCGTGACGATATTTTTTTCAAGTACGTCGACTGTGACGTCGACACTTGTCGACGGGACATCACTGTTAAAATCCTTCCGAAACGATTTGATGAGCTGGTCGTCCAGAAATAATAACTGAACGAGCGTATAACGAGTTCAGGGGAAGGACGTTTTGAGATTGAAGCTAAAGAGANCCCCCCCCCCCCCCCCCCCCCGCTGATCGAAATATCTACATTAGATAACTGCATCCATTTCCTATTTTTGCAGGACGTCCCCGGAATTCGTGAAGCAATCAAAAAATCAATAGCCGACAAGTTGACAAGTAAGTCTTGAATGGAAATAGGCAACGTCTAGATTGGCAAGTCCATGATCTCGGAGTGACATTTCTCAGGGGCGGATCCACGATTTCGGCAAAGAGGGGGCACATGTGCTAGAAACATTGAAATCTGCGGTGAATTTCAATGATTTGCTCCAAATTTCAGAATTCCTGTTGCAGTTTTTATATGACAAGGGGCGCACTCAACTTTTAAGTCTTACTCGGCTGAGCTCAACCTCAAACTCAATTTTGAGCGTAACTGGTGCAACCGGGCCTATAAGTTCATTCCGAGATCATAGCGACCTGTCCAGATAACAACTTGATGTCGGTATCGACCAAGCGCATGCTGAACATGGCGAAAAAAATTAAATCGTTGACAGGGTGTCACAAATTTCCTGTTTTTAGAGGCCGAGGCGTCTTTTGATCGAATGGATGCCAGGGGTAATAAGGATGGATTCGTCGACGAGAACGATCTTGGGAAAGACACTCCGGGCATCAGAGGTTTCCGCAAGAAATACGACAAAGATGGTAAGAAATCTTGTATTACGTCGAGTGGAAGGAAACCTGAACCCGGCCTCGTTCCCTCTGTCAGACATGCCAGATTTAGCAATGAATGGGTAGGCCTACAACCGGGAACTGAAAGCTATTTGACCTGAGGGCCTGATGCAGATTACGTTCTTGTCTCACTCAGTCCATTTTGCACGCGTTGATAGACCTGTCATGACGCACGCAAAATGGTGGTTATGACGCACTCAAAATATTGGTCATGACGCACGCAAAAATATTGGTCATGACGCACGCAAAATGGTGCTCATGACGCACGCAAAAATATTGGTCATGACG
Organism: Notospermus geniculatus; assembly: GCA_002633025.1. Taxonomy (NCBI): domain Eukaryota; kingdom Metazoa; phylum Nemertea; class Pilidiophora; order Heteronemertea; family Lineidae; genus Notospermus; species Notospermus geniculatus. The sequence goes on along the minus strand of NMRB01001676.1, from coordinate 85,327 downwards.
CACGCAAAAATATTGGTCATGACGCACGCAAAATGGTGCTCATGACGCACGCAATGATATGGACATTGGCTATCGAAAGTTCTCTTTGTAGGTGACGGTAGGATTTCCAAGGAAGAATATATGGATTATGTCACGGGTGATGCACTGAAGAAGAAATTTGACCCCGACGCTTATGACCTTCACGGAGAGGAAGGCCGTGTTGAGGCCGAGGACTTCAAGCTGATGCTTGCTCGGGAGGCTAACACACCAAATGCAAACGAGGAGGCTCTGAGGTCAATTCTGGCAGCGATGAATAACACGAAGGAGGAGGGCGTCCCTGTGTCTCGTGAGTTTAATTTCAAAATGTCAAAAGCGTAGGTGCAGAAATTACGAGGTATCAATGAATGCACAAAATATCATTCAACAGCGTCGTTTTAGTGGTCACGGTAATAGGGAGGTTTCGCAAATCTGACGAAACACGAAGTAGGAAATACGAAATTCAACTTCATTCCAAGGACCTAATGTATTTGTGGAGATGGTTGGTACCACAAATGTCCGTGCTGCCAGTGCGTCTTTTAGCATACCATGTAAGACCAAGAGAGTTGGTGCATCCTCATTCTGTTCCTGTTTTCCAGATTTCCTTCCCGGTCTCGTCAAGTTCGTGAAAGGAGAACTGCAGCTGTAAACAGACAATCGACGGTGTTGAATCGGATGATGATGGTGTACGTTTAGGAATCATTTAGGTCGGACTTTACTGAAGCATTAGACATCAAATACTAACAGTAGTGAATGGGTATCTTCTACTGATCACTCGAGCTTACTTGTACGTCACAGTTGCGCCATTCGTAGGTGAACACTTTGTCCGCCTGGTCATCGATTATGCCTCTCCCAGGAAACAAGCTTCCTTCATGTATGGTGTATTTCTCACTGGGTTAAGTGTACGGCGAATTAGATCTGTCCATCATGGCAATACTTATGTCGACCGATAGGAAATAAACAGTAGTCATGTCAAAGATGTCTCATTTATTCCTTTTTTATACAGACTGGTTCCTATCTTTGCCGCTGCATTCCCGCGGCGCTACTGTCCGTATTAGAACGGAGAGTAGTGCCGCGGGAGTGCGGCGATCAAGACCGAAACCAGTCTAGTTTTCATAATGAGGATCTAGAACACCGTACAGAGGATTCGACACGCCCTCTACATCAGATGGGGCGTCACCACCCTCAGGTGATGTATCATCGGTCAGGAATATGACGTCATCACTTTGAATTGTGCTCCTAGAGGGCGTGTCGTAGATGGGTGGAAAGTCCTCAATGGCGGAGGAACGCGCCGCCGTGGAACCCGAATGTTGTTGGGAAGGAACCTGAGCGGCTGGATTCACATATGGATATGGCATATGGATATGACATAAACAGAAATTATACAGTCCGTTTCGTGGCCCGTGAAAAAACATTCAATTCCGTTAAACTGCCTGTGTCTTGCGGTCAGGACCATTAATTAACTAAAGGAAACTGTGAAGAACCCGTGGATTCCCAGTTTCATGGGAATTCCAAGATTTCAGGTTCAGGTTTTCGTTTTATGCCACGCCGACCTCTTGACCCCCTCTGCATATATTATCACTCGGAATTGCCGATCTGTCCCGAATGATTCCGAGCAAAATAGGAAATATTCTCACTGCCATTGCCAAGAATTACGTCATCTTTTATCGGCCGTGATCGTGGTTCCGAGTACTGACGATCATTTCAACCAATGGGAACGTTTGTTTATGTTTACATCTTTGCACGTGGGTATAGGAAATGCGATGGGAATTGGATTTCAAAGATTATGCTTCAACCAGCATCAGTTGGACGATTTTCAGATTGAATCCGGTATATGGAAGAGAGGGACAGATGTCTTCAACAGAATGAACATTTTCAGTTACCCCCTTTTAATTCAGCGGGAGGGCCTTTGTTGATTTACGAAGACAGTCTGGTTGATGGTAAAATGGAAGCCATCACTGTCTATCTTGGCCACGCTACTTGCTAAATCTTGAAATAGCCAATGTTTGGATCTTTTTGCCATCATAATCAAATTGAGAGCATTTTGGTTTGGCACAAAGCCCCTTTGGAATCGCTCCAGTGATACTGTAGCGAAACTGGCACTGTAAATAAATGCTCTGCTAAAGTCGTTCCATATAACAGAATGAAGTTCAGGTTTCCGTTTTATGCCACGCCGACCTCTTGACCCCCTCTGCATATCATTATCACTCGGAATTGCCGATCTGTCCCGAATGATTCCGAGCAAAATAGGAAATATTCTCACTGCCATTGCCAAGAATTACGTCATCTTTTATCGGCCGTAATCGTGGTTCCGAGTACTGACGATCATTTCA